>JAREIK010000969.1:689871-976116 GCA_029783825.1 Sapria himalayana | reverse complement strand
ATCACGAAAATTCTTAAAAATAAATTTTTTGTTATTTCATTGATTAAATAAAACCTATAAACACCTAAATGTTCATACAGATAAATCAATAAACTCTTTAACCCCATAACCACAAAAAACTTAAACCATTAAATAGGTATACCCTAAATAATAAATCATATATCTCTTTTTTATTAGTATTCATTATAATTTTAAATAATCATTTTATTTATTTATCAATTTATTTTTATAGAAATATTAATTACAAAATAAATTATTAGTGAGACATATATAATTTAAATAATTTATTTTTCATCAAAAAAATATATGTGCTTATAAAACGAGACAAAATTTTTAAAATAAAAAATTATTATTTAGTAATATATTTTATTTTGATTTTGAATCATTTTAGATTCTACAATTATATTTTAATTTATATCATTCTTATTTATACTAGTTTATTAATTTATTTATTGATCATTATTATAATATCTATTAATAAAATTATTTATATTTAGTTTACATTATATATAATTATTAAGATTAATATAACTAAATATTATATTCTCATTTCAAAAAATTTAAAATTATTATATTTTCAAAGGTTACAACTTTCAAAAATAAAAAAATTTCAAAAAATTAAATTTTTGGTTTTTTAATTTTGTTGATAATAATTATAAATCACTAAAGGTCTAAACACTTAAATCACTAAACTCCTAAACCCAAAAACACCTAAATACTTAAACCATTAAATCGGTATATCCTGAATAATAAATTATAAATCTCAATTTTATTTGTATTCATTATAATTTTAAATAATCATTTTAATTATTTATTAGTTTATTATTATAGAATTATAAATTACAAAATAAATTATTAGTAAGACAAATTAATTTAAATAATTTATTTATAATAACAAAAATATAAAGTTATAAAAAAGCAAAACATTAAAAAAATTATTAAGTACTATATTTTACTTTGATTTTGAATAAATTTAGATTTTGCAAATATATTTTAAATAATATCTATCTTATTAATAATAGTTTATTAATTTTTTTTGATCATTATTATAATATCTAGAAAAGTAATTATTTATATTAGATTTTGCCTCATTGTGGTTTGAGCAGGGCAAGAAGTATGGGCTCTCTTTCAATCAAGAATCAAAAAATTTATTTTATTGGCATGTCTAATCCTTTTTTTATATCCTCATTGATATGAAAAGTATCATTTCTATATTTTTATATTAAATGAGTTATGTATACAAGCTCACAATACCCAATAATATATAAATGAATCATATTCAAATGTATAAAAGTTTTTAATCATTGCTCAAAATATTAGTTTTGCATATTGACACTTGAGGTCACAAATAAAAGGAAAAAGCCATAGTTATATTTCCAATCCCAATAATTATAGCTATAGAAAGTTATAAAGAGTAGTACTAGAGCTTTAATTATTTCTAGGGTCATGACTTTTGCTCTTGAGGAATGTCCAAAGTTATAATCATTCCTAGAGCAATGACTTTGCAAAATAAAGATAAAATGCACAAGCTATTGTCATATACATTACTGTGACCCTGTATTATAGTGATTAAATATGTATTCATGATCATTCTTAGTGCCATAACAATATGATCAACAGAGAGACACAAGTTATGGCATATTCTCAATGATATTATTTTGTTTTCTGGAGACAAAATATACAATCACGACCATTGCTAATGCTACAATAATCTAAAGCAAGAAAATGACTGAATCCATAACTCACCCCTTGAGTCATGACTTTGTGTTACATATACAAAAAGATAGATCTGTGACATTCCTTAAAGTTGTGAATTTCAATTTAAATTTAACACTTAGTCATTTGATTATAAAAGTGCAAAAAATGAGATTTAGGATTTAGGGTTTATGGAGTAGGGTTATAGTTTATGGTTTAAGGTTTAGGATTTAAAGTTTAGGGTTTATGGTTTTTTTTTGTTTTTTTTTGGAAAATACACATTTTATTTATCATTTAGGCACACAACATACAAGAGACTAAAAAGCTGACTAATTTAGGACGGCCCACCTGATCCTTTGCACCTTAATGATTCTATGCATAAAATACATAAAAAACATAATGCCTAATAATTCCACGTGTACTAATACAACTAAAATCACCTGGCATTCCAGGACTTCAGAGTTGGCATTGAGTCATTATCCGCACTACGTCCTTTCCATTCGGATTTGTCCAAGCATTTTGGACGAACCTGAATGATGCAACATATTAAAACTATGCAAATATAAGATTTTGCATGTGTGTGATATGCAGTATCAAGCGTTTCCCTATGTCATTGCTATGCAATGGAATACATGTAAAACTGAATACCCATAAATCCACAAGTCCATATCTACGGTACTTTGTCAATTCATTCTCACCTCTGAATTCCACCTTATTTTGCTCCAATAATCCTCAAAAGAGTATCTCTTGGGTTAGAATGATTCCTCCTCGAGCTCCAAGAAGTGGCTGTATGTTGCACCGACAAAATATCAAAAAATATGCATGCATCAGTGTGTATGTGTGATGAGGTCCATCTCATAGTCTAATTATCTACGCGTACAACCAAGCTAGAATACAAGTAAAATTACAAAATGCTATAAATATGGGTCTTCTGCTCCAGGGAGTCTAGCATCGCTTAATGTGTATTTACAAAATACATTAGTAGGCCCCACTTAGAGATACTCATGGGTCCAGTTGCCCTCATTGCATATTATATAGAGAACAGACAAGATTGTGTGTGTGAGTATGTCATGATTCGTCTATACAAGTACAAGGTGCATACAAAGTCCAAAATACAAATAAGACTACAAACATAAACAACAAGTTTGAATCTTTAGCTCCCATGTGGCCTGTCTGGACTCCATTGCTTACTGGCCCTGCTTGGATATGCTTCGGATTTTATTGGTTCTCAAATTAATCATGGATAACCCGCTACTCCTGTTGGGCGATGGTTGGGTGGCCCTTTATGCTGCATAATATGGCTAGTAGGACCCACTCCTAGCTACTCCTGGGTTTACTACCAACTACTTTGATCGGTCTCATCAGTTGTCTGAATGTTATCATCTCGGCTTGCTAGTGGGGCCCTCTCTAAGCTGGTGGCACATACTTATGGCTACTTCCAGGACTTGCTGGCCCCTCTAAATGCTCCAGCAAAATGGATAAGAATATGTGCACGTGTGTACTGTGTTCCGTCGTTATGTGTGTTTGGTGTAGTAGTATCAGGGTTTAGGAGTTTAGTAATTTAAGTATTTAGGTATTTTATGGTTTATAGGTTTTATATAAATAATTAAATAACAAAAAAATTATTTTAATGTATTTTTCTCATTTTCAAGGTTATAACCAATGGAAATATTATAATTTTTAATTTTTTTTTCAAATGTTAATATAATATTTAATTATAATAATCATAAAAATTAAATATCATGTAAATTCAATATAAATAATTTTATTAATCGATATTATAATAATGATCATAAAATAGATTAATAAACTAATATTAATAGGATAGATATTAATTAAAATATATTTTCAAAACCTAAAAAGATTCAAAATCAAAGTAAAATATATTATTAAATAATAAATTTATATTTTTAAATTTTTGATTCTTTTTAAAAGCTTATAAATTTTTTTGATGAAGATAAATTATTTAAATTATATTTGTCTCATTCATAATTTTATTTTGCAATTAATATTTCTATAAAAATAAACTAATAAATAATTAAAATGAATATTGAAATTATAATTAATACAAATAAAAATGAGATTTATGATTAATTATTTAGGGTATACTTGTTTAATGGTTTAAGTATTTAGGAGTTTAGGAGTTTAGTGATTTATGTGTTTAGGCATTTAGTAGTTTATATGTTTTGTTTAAATAATGAAATAATAAAAAAATTATTTTTCAATTTTTTTATCAATTTTGAAGGTTATAACCTTTATATATAAAATAATTTTTAAATTTTTTTTCAAATGTAAATACAATATTTAGTTATAATAAACTTAATAATTATATATCATGTAAATTAAAAATAAACAATTTTATTGATAGATATAAATAAACTAGATATAAATATAAATATAATTATGATAAAAAAATAAATTAATAAACTATTATTTATTGATAAATATTTATATATTATTTATAAATACTTAAACCTTTAAAGATGGTTTAAATGTTTAAGTATTTAAGGGTTCTGGGGTTTAGATGTTTAATGATTTAAGCATTTCGGCATTTAGTAGTTTATAGGTTATATATAAACAATAAAATAACAAAAAATTTATTTTTGTGATTTTATCTCATTTTCAAAGATGATAAACCTTTAAAAATATAATAATTTTTAAATTATTTTGAAATGTAAATATAATATTTTGTTATAATAATCTTTATAATTATATAATATGTAAATTCAATATAAACAATTTTATTGATAAATATTCTAATAATGATCAAAAAATAAATTACTAATCTATTATTAATAAGATAGATATCAATTAAAATATAATTATAAAACCTAAAATGATTCAGAAACAAAGCAAAATATATTACTATATAATAATTTTTTGTTTTGAAATTTTTTTTTCTTTTAAAAAGTTTATTTATAATTTTTTGATGTAAAATAATTTACATAAATCATATTTGTGTAACTCATAAATTATTTTGTAATTTATATTTATATAAAAATAAACAAATAAAAAATTAAAATGAATATTAAAAATTATAATTAAAAATAATGATATTTATTATTTATTATTTAGGGTATACCGGTCTAATTTAAATTAGGTCTGTCTTACTAATAATTTATTTTGTAATTTATATTTCTATAAAAATAAACTGAAAATTAATTAAAATAAAAATTTAAAATTATAATGAATAAATATTAAAATGATATTTATGAATTATTATTAATGTACACTAGTTTAATGGTTTAAGTATTTAAAGGGTTTGACTTTTAAGAGTTTAGCAATTTAGGGTTTTAGGCATTTAGTGGTTTATTGGTTTTATTTAATCAATAAAATAACAAAAAAAATTTGTAATTTTTTCTCATTTTCATAGGTTATAACCTTTGAAAATATAATAATATTTAAAATTTTTTGAAATGTGAATAAAATATTTAGGTATAATAATATTAATAATTATATATGATATAATTTAATATAAATACTTTTATTGATAGATATTATAATAATGATCAAAAATTAAATTAATAAACTATTAATAAGAAGATAGATATTAATAAAAAAATATTTACAAAACCCAAATTGATTCAAAATTAAAGTAAAAAATATTATTGGATAATAATTTTTAATTTTTAAATTTTTACTTATTTTATAAGCGTATTTATTTTTTTTTAAAATAAATTATTTAAATTATAATTGTCGCACTCATAATTTATCTTATAATAAATATTTCTATAAAAATAAACTAATAAATAATTAAAATGAATATATAAACTATAATAAATAGAAATTAAAATTAGATTTATTAATTATTATTTATTATATAGTAGTTTAATGGTTTATGTATTTAGGTATTATTCTTCTTATTCTTCTTATTCTTTTTATTTTTATTTTTCTTCTTATTATTCTATTTTTCTTATTATTCTTATTCTTCTTATTCTTCATATAATTGTTATTATTCTTTTACATCTTATTCTTCTTAATTTTTTTATTCTTCTTATTATTCTTATTCTTTTTATTCTTCTTAATCTTATTCTTCTTCTTTTTCTGTATATTTTTTTATTCTTCTAATTTTCTTATTCTTCTTTTTTTCTTATTCTTCATATTCTTCATATTCTTCTTATTCTTCTCATTCTTCTTATTCTTCTTATTCTTCTTATTCTTCTCATTATTATTATTATTATTATTATTATTATTATTATTATTATTATTATTATACTTCTTATTTTTTATTCTTCTTACTCTACTAATTCAATAAATTGTTCTTTCTATTTATTATATAATAATTACAAAACATTATTATATTAAAATATTTAAAATATAATTACAAAACATAAAATGATTCATAAGCAAAGCAAAATATATTACTATATAATAATTTTTTGTTTTGAAATTTTTTTTTCTTTTAAAAAGTATCTATATTTTTTTGATTAAAAATAATGTACATAAATTATATTTGTCTAACTCATAATTTATTTTTTAATTAATATTTATATAAAAATAAAAAATTTATAATTAAAATGAATATTAAAAATATAATGAAAAAAAATGAGATTTATTATTTAGGGTATGCCAGTTTAATTTAAGTTATATCTGTCTCACTAATAATTTATTTTGTAATTAATATTTCTATAAAAATAAACTGATAAATAATTAAAATAAAAATTTAAATTATACTAAATAATTAAAATAATTTATTCTGTTTCTCTCTCAACTCTATAATGATTGCTAAAGCTCTAAACAAAATAATAAGAGATTTTACATTATCTCTATTATGTCTCATCATATTTGATGTTGAATCACTGGGCTATCAAAGGTAATTTGACTGATGTATGCTAATAGACTAAAACAAAGTTGTACCCTTATGTGTTGAAATAGCTAGTTGTTGAGGATGCTATTTATATTGATTATTGTAATTTGTTCTAAAATATATCTCATGCACACACTCGAAGCAATTTTTTTAAAACATAGTTCACCTCTAAAAAAATAACCACCTTGTAGCCTATTAAAACAAACTAGACCATGGGTGGTTTGTGCAGGGCAAGAAGTATGGGCCCTCTTTCAATCAGAATCAAAAAATTTATTTTATTGCCATGTCTAAGCCTTTTTTTTCATATCCTCATGGATATGAAAAATATCATTTCTTTCTTTTTATATTAAATGAGTTAAGTATACAAATCAAAGGAAAAAACTATAGTGATATTTCCAATCCCAAGAATTTTAGCTATAGAAAGTTATAAAGAGTAGTACTCGAGCTTTAACTATTTCTAGGGTCATCACTTTTGCTCTTGATGAATGTCCAAAGTTACAATCATTCCTAGTTCAATGACTTTGCAATATAAAGATAAAATGCACAAGCTATGGTCATATCCAATATTGTGACCCAGTATTATAGTGATTAAATATGTATTCATGATCATTCTTAGTGCCATAACAATATGTTCAACAGAGAGACACAAGTTATGACATATTCTCATCGATATGATTTTGTGTTCTAGAGACAAAATATATAATAATGACCATTGCTAATGCTACAATAATCTAAAGCAAGATAGAGACTGAATTCATAACTCACCCTTGAGTCATGACTTTGTGTTACATATACAAAAAGATAAATCTGTGACATTCCTAAAAGTTGTGAATTTCAATTTTAATTTAACACTTAGTCATTTGATTATATAAGTGCGAAACATGAGATTTAGGATTTATGGTTTATGGTTAGGGTTATAGTTTATGGTTTAAGGTTTAGGATTTAAAGTTTAGGTTTTATTATTTTTTTTTTGTTTTTTTTTTTGGAAATACACACTTTATTTATCATTTAGGCACACAACTCACAAGAGACTGAAAAGCTGACTAATTTAGGCCAGCCCACCAAATCCTATGCACCTTAATGATTTTATGCATAAAATACATAAAAAAACATAATGCCTAATAATTCCAAGCGTACAATTACAACTAAAATCACCTTGCATTCCCGGACTTCAGAGTTGGTAGTTAGTCATTATGCGCACTGCGTCCTTTCCATTCGGATTTGTCCAAGCCTTTTGGAGGTACCTGAATGATGCACCATATTAAAACTATGCAAATATAAGATTATGCTTGTGTGTGACTTGCAGCATCAAGTGTTTGCCTATGTCATTGCTATGCAATGGAATATATCTAAAACTGAATACCCATAAATCCACAAGTCCATATCTACGACACTTTGTCAATTCATTCTAACCATTGAATTCGACATTCTTTTGCTCCAATGATCCTCAAAAAAGTATCTCTTGGGTAAGAATGCTTCCTCCTCGAGCTCCAAGAAGTGGCTGTATGTTGCACCACACAATATCAAAAAATATGCATGCATCTGTGTGCATGTGTGATGAGGTCTATCTCATAGTCTAATTATCTACACGTACAACCAAGCTAGAATACAAGTAAAATTATAAAATGCTATAAAGCTGTGTCTTCTGGGCTTGGGAGTGTAGCATCGCCTAATGTTTAATTACAAAAAACATTAGTGGGCCCCACTTAGAGATAATCATGGGTCAATTTGGACTACTTGCATACAAAGTACATGGTGAGTATGTCATGATCCGTCTCTACAAGTACATGGTGCATACAAAGTCCAAAATACAAATAAGACTACAAAGGTAAACAACAAGTTTGAATCTTTCGCTCCCGTGTGGCTGGTCTGGACTCCATTGCTTACTGGCCCTGCTTGGCGATGCTTCAGATTTTTCCATTTCTCCGAATATTCATGGATTCCCTGCTACTCCTGTTGGCGATAGTTGGGTGGCCCTCTATGCTACCTGATAGGGCTAGCGGGACCCACTCCTAGCTACTCCTAGGTTTACTCCCGACCACTTTGCTCGGTCTCGTCAGTTGTCTGAATGTAATCATCCCTGCTTGCTAATGGGGCCCTCTACAAGCTGGTGGGTCATACTTCTGGCTGATTCTAGGACTGCTGGCCCCTTTAAATGCTACACCAAAATGGACAAGAATATGTGCACGTGTATTATGGTCCGTCATATGTGTGCGTGGTGCAACAGTATTATGGTTTAGGAGTTTACTAATTTAAGTATTTAGGTATTTTGTGGTTTATAAGTTTTATTTAAATAATTAAATAACAAGAAAATTATTTTTATGATTTTTTCTCATTTTCAAGGTTATAACTATTGAAAATATTATAATTTTTAATTTTTTTCAAATGTTAATACAATATTTAATTATAATAATCATAAAAATTAAATATCATGTAAATTCAATATAAATAATTTTATTGATTGATATTATAATACTGATCATAAAATAGATTAATAAACTATTATTAATAAGATAGATATTAATTAAAATATATTTGCTAAACCTAAAACGATTCAAAATCAAAGTAAAATATAATACTAAATAATAATTTTTTATTTGTAAATTTTTGATTCTTTTTATAAGCTTATAAATTTTTTTGATGAAGATAAATTAATTAAATTATATTTGTCTCATTCATAATTTTGTTTTGCAATTAATATTTATATAAAAATAAACTAATAAATAATTAAAATGAATATTGAAATTATAACGAATACAAATAAATATGAGATTTATGATTAATTTTTTCGGGTATACCGATTTAATGGTTTAAGTATTTAGGAGTTTAGGAGTTTAGTGATTTAAGTGTTTAGGCATTTAGTAGTTTATATGTTTTATTTAAATAATGAAATAACAAAAAAAAATTCAAATTTTTTATCAATTTTGAATGTTATAACCTTTATAAATATAATAATTTTTAAATTTTTTTCAAATATGAATACAATATTTAGTTATAATAAACATAATAATTATATATCATGTAAATTAAAAATAAACTTTTTTATTGATAGATATAAATAAACTAAATATAAATATAAATATAAGAGTGATCAAAAAATAAATTAATAAACTATTATTTATTCATAGATTTATATATATTATTTATAAATACATAAACCTTTAAAGATGGTTTAAATATTTAGGTATTTATTGGTTTTTGGGTTTTGGGGTTTAGGAGTTTAATGATTTAAGTGTTTAGGCATTTAGTAGTTTATAGGTTTTATATAAACAATAAAATAACAAAAAATTTATTTTTGTGATTTTATCTCATTTTCAAAGATGATAACCTTTAAAAATATAAAAATTTTTAAATTATTTTCAAATGTAAATATAATATTTAGGTATAATAATCTTAATAATTATATATCATGTAAATTCAAAATAAACAATTTTATTGCTAAATATTCTAATAATGATCAAAAAATAAATTAATAATTTATTATTAATAATATAGATATCAATTAAAATATAATTACAAAACCTAAAATGATTCAGAAGCAAAGCAAAATATATTACTATATAATAATTTTTTGTTTTGAAATTTTTTTTTTCTAAAAGATTATCTATAATTTTTTGATGAAAAATAATTTATATAAATTATTTTTGTCTAGTTCAATTTATTTTGTAATTAATATTTATATATAAATAAACTTAGATTTCCAGATGGGTATGCTTCTAATCTGGGGTGATGTGTGGATGCGAAAAAACTTAAGATATTTGGCATGAAGAGTCATGATTGTCATGTATTCATGCAAAGGTTGTTACTAATTACTTTTCGATAATTTCTGCCTAATAGAATATCAGAGTCGACAACTGAGATTTATTTATTCTTCAAGCAACTAACTTCTTCTTCATTGACTGATGATGAGTTGAGGAATCTGGATGAACAAATTCTTGGTATCTTATGCAATCTTGAGAAAATCTTTCCTCCTAGTTTTTTTTGACTCAATGGAACATCTTCCAGTGCACTTGGCTTACAAAGCTAGAATAGCTGGTCCTGTCCATTATCATTGGATTTATCTTCCAGAAAGGTAATATTAATTCACTAAATCGATTCTTTTCCTAGATATATTTATATATACACAAAAATGACTTGTAATTTTCAATAATCTTTTTTGTAGATACTTGAGAAAAATAAAGCATACAATAATGAATAAGGCTCAGGTTGAAGGTTCTATATCATAAGGTTATATTATGGATGAGGCTACAAAATTCGTATCATTCTATTTTAAAGAAGAAGATATAACTCTTCCACTTAAGAAAAAGCGGAATGAGATTTATCTTTATGACAATGATAATGAAATGTTTAAAATTTTCAAGCCTTCAGGTAAAACAATTGGTGCTGAAGGGAAAAGGTATCTAGCAGACTATAAATATATTGCAGCTCTTCTATATGTCCTAATGAATTGTCTAGAGTTTCAACAATTCATTGAGTAAGTATTTCATAATAGTCAAATGACATCTATTATGCATTATAATTTACTATTTCCTATCAATGTATCAATTATTTTTAATTTCTTTTTTTAGTGATTTTGTTATAGATAAATGTAAAGAATTTCCAAACATGAATGAAGAAGCAATCAATGTCACGACAGAGAAAGAATTTCCATCATTTTTTGAAAAATATGTATGTTTACTTATAATGAAAATTACAAAATAATTGTATTGTTCTAATAAAAATCTATAATTATAATCTAAATAATCAACTTAATTTTGATTATAGGTTCGTAATCGTGCAGATAAAATTTCCAATCATTATCTTCGAAGTATAGCACGATGCCCCCTAAGAGAGGTTAAAACATATAGTGGTTATTGTGTGAATGGTTTTAAATTTCACACTAAATCATATGGTAGCTACCGGGCAATAGACAATACGAAAGTATGCATTAAAGGATCCGTATACAATGAAACTGAGTATGACTAATACAGGACTCTGATCGAAGTGATCGAGTTAGAATTTGAAGCTCTCCCGATTAAAAAAATGTGTTATTCAAATGTGAATGGATCGATCCAAAACCACATGTTGGTATTGTTGTCCATCCTCAATATAAACTTGTCGATGTGCATGATAATAAATGATTCAAAAAGTATGAATCTTTTGTATTAGCAGTACAAGCATCACATGTTTATTATTGTGAATATCTGGGTCGGACCGGTCCTAGAAAGTATTGAAAAGCTATGTGTAAGATAAAAGAAGAGGCTTAAATTAACATCCCCACATCACTAAGTACTGATTTCATAGAACCAACTTTTCAAAATGATGACAATGATATTCTAATCGAAGCTGTGGTTGGGGACGAAGACATCCTTTTAGTCACATCTTCTGAGATGGATACAAGTGGAGATGTAGATATTAATGAAAATTTAATTGATTATGAGGAAGAAATGAGTGATAAAGAGGAGTTTGAAAATGATGTTACTATGTCTAAAGAAGAAGAACTAGATTTGGATGATTCTGATGAGAATGAGTAGACAGAGAGTTTTATGTTATTTTAATTGTTAATCATTTTTGTTTATTTTTATTACCTTATGTATTTTTTTACAGGTATGGCACGTGAACGCGGTAGAGGCAACACGTTGCAAGGTCGTAGAGTTATGGTATAGGCAGCACGACCTTAGGTATGCCCGAAACTGGTAGAGGGTCATGGCTGGAAGAGACGCCACAACAGCAGCATTAGTCGACTGATCCACATAATGATCCTGAGATTTTGATGAATAATCAAGAGACATGGGAGGGAGAGGAGGGAGAGGATGAAGATGTTAGAGAGTCTTCCTCAGAGCACCATACAGATGAGACTCCCCCTATTACTCATTTTGATTCGACAATTGATAATCCGTAAGAAATAAAACTTAACAAATTATTTATCAATTTATTAATTTATTTCTTACTTGCTAATAAATTTTTTGTTACAGGATGAAGTTAGAGCCCTCTAGTTTCATTTCTAAGGTTCTGAGGATAATTTTCAGGAAGTCCTTTAAGCATAATGGACATAATTGGAAGTCACTAACATATAGAGACCAATTGATGATTTGGAGAGAATTTAAGGTAAATATTATTACCTAAAAATTTTTACATCTTTTATTTATTCTTTTGTTCGCTGATTAAAAATTATTTATATATAATTGTAGAAAGTTTTTAGGTAGACACAACCAAAGGAATCAGTCAAAAGTGTGTTCTACAAACATGCTGCCAGTCGGTATAAAGACACCATGTACGAGATCAAAGATAAATGGATGAAAAAGAAAGAAAAAGATTTTAGTGTCCCAGATCATATTTTTGAGGAGTGGCAAAACAGATGGGAAGATTCGGATTATAGAAAGATGTGTGCTAAACAAAGCAGCAATCGTCACTCAGAGAAGGCTAGGGAGGGCAGTGGAATGTCTACACACATTTGTGGATCTCGCTCTATGCATGAGCATGAATGAGCATTGGTATCATTTCTAATTTATACTTTTTATGTTTATTACATTGTGAATTGTGTTCAATTATGCATAAATTTTATTTCTCATAAAAAAATTTTTTTTCAATATAATTAACATATGTATTGTGTGTAATTATAGACACACAAGAAGGGTAAGAAGCCCAGTGCTCCTTGCTTATTCTAATACACGCACACGAAGGCTCATAATGATCAGATTTTTGTTGAATAGAGGATCTCGTGCATCAAATGTAAGTTTTAATAAAAAAAATTAAATTTTTTTGTTTGAATATAAATTGAAATGCTTTTCATACATTTTTATTAGGCAAGATATGAGAAAATGTTAGCTGCTGTGACTCAATTATATTTCCAGTCTACTTCAGGTTCATGTGATAATGCAACAGGTGATTCTCATTCATCAGCTCCACCAGTTGATGCAAATCAGATTTGGTATGCTGCTATTGATGGCAAGAAGAAGATGCCCGTCTATGGCATCGATTCGTCAACATCATCATTCTACTCGCATAGACGACCAGACTATGAAGCTGAATTTTCAGGATCAGTTTTGAATTTGTTCTCGAAGATGGAGGAATTTTAGGATGAGATGTGAAATTCGATACAGTTTTAATTGGCCGATACCAAGTGATGCGTGATCAACTATGATGATGATAGAGATGAGTTGCATATGTATTTTGACTGGCTTAAAAAGAAGTTTCAGGAAGGAGGACTGTAGTTCAACCCTAATGATCTACCTCGGATTATTCGGCATAATGCTCTAGCTATAGCATCTACTCAATCACCTACATCAGCACCTGCATCAACCACATCAAGACTAGCAGTAGCAGATCGCTCTACCCAAGTACCCGACATCTCACCGTGTGGACTAGAAATGTTGCAGCATAATGATAATAAAACTAGGTTGGATGATTGAGTGTATTACACACATTTTTTTTCAATCCTTAAACTTTGATTTTGGATTTTATTTTTTTATTTTATCTTGATGTTTTTTAATATATATATATATGTAGTATATATGGTTGTTTGCTAGAGATAATTAGATTTTTATTTTGTTGTTCTATCTATAAATGTTTTTGTAGGAACTGAATCAAAATTTGAAGCAAAAAAGTTGTTTTTTTGTGTTTTATGTTCTAGTTTCTGTAGCAACTACAGAAATATTGTAAAAAAAAAATTGGTCGGTAATTAACAATCGAATTACGATTAAATCGACTAAAATTTTTTAATATCAATGGTCGGTAAAAGGTCACCAAATGGTCGGTAATTTTTTTGGAGATCAATTACCGACTAATGATTTAAAAGATTTTGGTCAGTTTTTTGTCAAAATTTTTAGGCTTTTATCGACTGTTTTGTGACCATTTACCAATCTCATGCTTTTGGTCAGAAAATGATTGTAATTTTATCGGTAATTATTTGTTGGTGAATGGTCTATAAATGGTCATTAATTACCGACTATTTAGAGATTATGTACCGACCTTATTTATTCAGTCGGTAATATTAACAGAATATAGTCAATAAATTTTTGTCGGCAGAGGATCGGTAAATGATCGGTAATTTCCCGACCGACTAATTTTTCGTCAGTAAAAAATTTAGCGACGAGCAAAATTATGACCAAATATTTTGGTAGGTAAATCAGTGGTATTAGGTTTACCGACCAGATAACACCGAATTTCTGACCAAATAATTGGTCAGTAATACGGTGATTTTTAGTAGTGTGAGGAAAACTTACACAAGCTCATTCCAACTTTCAATTGAGCATTGAGATAACTACAGAAACTAATTCAATGCCCAGTCTTTCAAAGAAAAAGGAAATAGGTGTAACCTAATAGCATCCGAACTAACTCCATTCATTTTGACGTCACATAACTCCACAAATATCATGATATTCCAATTTGAATCTTATGATATTCTTCCACTATAATAATATTGATGAATCATCATTATCAGACTTGTTGCATCCAAATCCTAGATTATATGTCCATCATAATTGCTCATCAATAGTATCCTAATGTATGATGATAGTTGAACTGTTGGACATCTTGCTCATCATCTCTTTGGGTGTCTCTATTATTGCTAGTTCCTTCTATCTTCTCTTTCTCAGCTCTATATCTCAAAAGTATTCTTTTAGTTTTATTAATCTCTAGGACAAGAGATGTTGCTAAGTCTCAAAGTATCTATTCATATAGGATGTGGTGACTACAATTAAAAAAATTAAGATATTAATATCCAAACTACTAAAATTAAAACTAATCATTTTCAAGGATAGTTATGTCAACTAAAGTCTACTAATCAAACTAAATAATCCATGATAATGACACCAAAAACTTATTATGACTTTGATATGATATTTAATTTTTAGGATTAGGTAAAGACCCAAAACCTCATTGGGCAAAGGTCTCTTGACCAACAAATCCCATAAGTATATGGGCCATTCAAGTAGTGAAGTAAAATTTTTGTCCAAATATCAATTTAACATAAATCATGTAGGAAGTTCGATTGACCAACTATCAGTCAACTACTGCTATAGATAAAAGGATAAGACTAGATTTTAGGTATGATTTTTAAATTGTAAGGTTAGTTCATTCAATTATATATGATGACTTATCTAAATAGTTTGGATGTTAATAAGCTTGGTTACATAACAGATATAAAATTATTGTTGAAGTGCCCAAGTGCCCTATTGTTATTAATAGGCTTGGTTAAATCTTTTGGCCTTCCTCACTGATAGTCTCATCATAGTTATCTTCTCGGTACTTTACTAGAAAAATGACAAACCATACATGCTCAAGGATCATTCAATAGTCCATATATTTTAGATAACTTATCAACTATCCTTGATGACTACTTCAAATATTCATTTTTATTCTCTGATGTCACATATCATTAGAGGTGTCAAATGGGCCGGCCCGACCCAATTTTTTAGGGCACGATCATGCTACCGTGTCGGGCTAGGCCGGGCCGACTCGGCTCGGTTGACACCTCTACATATCATATAGGTATAAACTAATATTGTCATATAATATTGGTAATTTCAGCTTCGTAAGTACCATACTAACACAATTAACAAATAATTTTCTTTAAATCTCACTTGTTGTTATGTTGCAACTTTATTATACTACCGAAATTTATTAGTTAGTTGATGTCCCAAAATCCTATTAATGAGAGTATCTCATCAATAATGATCCGTAAGTGCATAGGTCATACAAATAGTAAACAAACATTTCTTCCAAACACTGACCTCACGTGGATTATATTGATGATCTTTTCATAGTTGTTCCAAAGTACTTTAACACCAAAATAGTAAATCATCCTTGCTCCAAAGTCATTCACAAGTTTACACCTTTTAGGTAACTTGTTAATTATCCTTAATAGTTACTTTATATGTGTATTCTTATTCTCTAACCTCATGTGTCATAAAAAATTAAATTGATGTGGTAATAAAAGTATTTACACTTTCAACTTCATAAGTATTAACATATGCATTCTCTCAAATCTTATCAATAATAGTTATTCAATATAAACTAGCTCGTAAAGCTACCACCATCTTAGGATTCACCTTTACTCATTTGTGTCTCATGGATTATCTATCACCATCTACCAAGATGACATATGACTCTCACACTAAAGGTGAGACCCTTAGGAAAATGTTTTATAAAACCCTCACATCAATTAAGAATCTATTCATCTAAGATATTCATAATGAATCAGCTTATAAAATTATCCCTACTTTTAGCTTCATAAGTATTATATTTATAATAATAAACTTACCTCAATTCTCATATAGTACACCTCAGATCTTCCGCTAACTAGCATTCAAAATTTGTACCCTCAACTTAGGGTTTAAGCTAATGCCTTGTGTCACCTTCATGCTTGTGGATCCCTCTTAAGTTTGATAGAATTTGCCTTTTTTCTATTCTTCATAACTTAGTCTTTTCTTTTATTTTTTCTTTATTTCATTACTATTATATATACGTGTGCCTATGTGCATCTTCAAGTAGGCAGTCTTGACACCAAGGAAAAACCATGACTTTAGTCTTTTTTTCACAATAACACAAAATTGTATGTGCATTTTCATGGTTTGATCTCTTTCTTTTTTTAGATTGTTATGTTACTGCAAATGACCATGACTCATGCATTTTCCCTCAATTACATGAAGTCGTGACATTATAAATGGTTGTAGCTTGTGTATTTTCCATCCGTAACATAAAATTATGGTACTAGGAATGGTCATGACTCATGTATTTTTTCTTAGAGGTGTCAAATGGATTGTGCCGGGCTGACATGACCTATTTTTTGGTGACCCACTCAGGTCACCATGCTATCCTAGGCATGACATGACTTAAAAAGGGTAGGCTAGGAATGACCCGACTAGCCTGAGTTTTTTGGATTTGGGCTGGTTCAAGCTGGGCCTTGTTGGTTTCATTTCAAGCCTAATGGGTTTTGTACCTGGCCTTATGGGTTTCGAACCTGGCCTTATGGGTTTCGTACCTGGCCTTATGGGTTTCATGCCGGGTCATGCTGAGACGTGTTGAGATGTGCTATTTTGCCCCATTCGAAGTCGGATCATCCCTAGCTTATAAATATTTTAAATTTTAATACTAAATTAATTAATTAATTAATTAATTAAATGCAACAAAAAAATTAAAATACAACCACAAGTCACAACTCAAAAAAATAACATAATATAAATATTATAAATTTCAATCATTTTATTTTCATAATATAATACAAGTACAAATTATAAAATAACAAAATAATCGCAAAAGACAAAAATCAATACATCAAAGATTAATATCAATCTCGTAAGCATTTGAATAAATAAAGAATAAAATAATAATGCAAATAATAGCAGCAAGCTCAAAGCACAAAAATCAATAGATAATACAAAAATGATCAATCTCATAAGCATATGATGGTATCACAAGTGGCAGCTCGTAGGTAGTAGGCACAATCATAGTCATCATCTCAAAGTCCCATGAATTATCATCAGCCACCAACTCATCCGCTTTTATTACAGTTACAACACGATCCTGGATGCCCAAGCTTGAATCCTTTCAATCTGCCATTCATGCTAATTTCTCAATTATATCTGGCCACAATCTCGATATTCTATCTGAAATCACATTCATTATAATCGAAAAAGTAGACTCCGATGCTATGCTCAACATCGGAGAAGTTAGTAAATCTCATACTATTTCAGATAACATGAGATAGATGGACTCATATGATATATACCATTATAAAATATCAAGATTCTTATTATCGGTATGTGATAGGATTAAGTAGTAATCGGTATCTATTACTCATAGATCTCTCTTGTGATAGGATTTACATTGCTCTTGTTATTAGCATGAGTAGCACTAGGAATGCTATGACTCTAGAGGTGTCAACCGGGCTGGGCCGGCCAGGCCCGACACGAAGCACGGCATGGTTCAGCCTTTCCTGGGTTGGCCAGGCATGGGAATTTCCCGTGCCCGGGCTCCTTCGTGCCTGACCAGGGCACAATCGTGCCGTGCAGTGCCGAGGCCAACTAGGCCTCGTGCCATGCCTGGCCCGACACGGTACCATGCCGAAATCAATTTTTTTAAAATTAGGGTTACGGGGGTGCTGAAACCCTAATTTTTTTTTAAAAATTAGGGTTTCGGGCGCGCCCAATTCCTAATTTTTTTTAAAATTAGGGTTTCGTGCGCGCCGAAACCCTATTTTTTTTTAATTTAGGATTTGGCCCGACCGGGCTGAACCCGGCGAACCGTGTCGTGGGCCCGTGCCGAGCTGAACCCCCACAAAACCATGCTGGGCTATGCATGACATGATTACTGTACCGTGTCGTGCCTGGCCCGGTATGAAAGCACGATCTGACCTGAAAAAAATGGGTCGGGCCAGCCCAGCACGTCCCGTTTGACACCTCTATATGACTCATATATTTCACCTTTATAACCCAAAGTCATAGTGCTAAGAATAGTCATAACTTTGGCCTTTTATCTAGATTAAAAAGTTTAGGCTCTAGAAGTAAATTCTCCATGTAACTCTCTGTAGCCAAAAATCATGGCACTAAATAATTGACATAACTTTTGCCTTAGTATTGGTGATTCTAGAAAGAGAAAGTTGTGATGCTTGAGAATGCCATGGCCTTTAGTACTAATAGGATATTTGGTTACTATGATATAAAATTAATGTCTTACTCATTAAAGTATTATTGAGCAAGTGGGGCTATGACTCAAAAAAAATTTTACAACTAAAAAATATATTACACAGTAAAATGATTTTTGTCAATGAGATGGTAGAGTTATAATGTACAAAGATTATTATGACTATTTATATAGAGTTTTAGTAAAAATTGATATTGAAACTACATTATATGCTATTGAAGGTGTAACTAAGTCATTGCATGAGACATATTGTGACTTTAAATGATTTTCGGCTCCTCTATTTCTAATGATTCCATCAAATCTTACATTTCACACAAAAACTATCTAGTTTTACTATTATTTATAATAATTTGTTAAACCTATAATTTCATAAAATCATTCTATTTAAAGCTTATTTTAATGCAAACACATAAAGAATAATATACCAAAACAATGAGTAATTTTTAGTATTTGTCATACCATATATACTCTCACACTAAAGTAATTGCTTATCCCCAAATATTTAATCCCCCTCTAAAAAAACAAAATTAAATCTTCCATCCATATAACATACATGTTTGTATTGATTGGGTTTGAGTGTCATAGTATATCTAGATGGTAAGGGTACTTCTTGTTGTGATTAATTATAAGAGTTGCAGCAAGGTTTTAGTTATTTGACTAAAATTGTGGGTGCAAAAAATGTGCACAATGATATGTGAAATTAAATACATAATTTTTTATTTCATCATACCATATAGAAAAAAAAATTATTGGGTTGATTCTCAAGCAGTGTTATGTGTAAGGTCCGTAACTAGACCATCAATGAGTTTTTGCTTCAATTAGTGATCTGAGCTATCTTGGTTAGCTTTTTAGTTTAATTTTTTAGTTTCTCATATCTTCCAAAATTATCTTTTAGCATTGAATCTTATTCTAGGATTTATTCTTTGAATCTTCCTTCTTTGGATCAGTCTTCCTTAGATGCCATGATTTTTTGGATTGTTATGGCTTTTTGTTGGGATATAGAATGGGCTTTTTCTTCCTAGATCACCTAGGCTGCAATGATATGGGTTGCCATAGTTTCTTCATTTAGCATATGAATCTCCAAAGTCACGATGCTGGTAAAAGTCATGACTTTTATCATAGCTTTTGCTTCTTTATCTCTTTCCTTCAAATCCTCCATGCATAATATTCATTTGCACATTATAATGCTTAACTCTTTGTCCATTTACTTTTAATTTCACTCCATTTTTTGACTTCACTAATGGCTGCTCCAAAGGGAGTCATGGTCATAATTATAAAAGGTCCATACTACCGAGACTTCAACATTTATGAGAATAACTTAAGATGAGAACTAAAAACTTATACATTCTCATTGATTTTTAAATCTCTCCTTTATAGTTTTTTAACGTGCTATTTTTTTTTTGTTTTATCTTTATAAATTCACGAATTATTATAGGGTTCATTCCTTAATTCTTTCTATTTACTCATTTATAGAACTCTCCTTTCTTTTATATCCTTCATATCATAATTCAATTACTTAATAACCTATCATGCTCATTCAAATTCGATTGATAAATGACATGCTTTTCCAAAAACAATTTGATAAAAAGACATTGCCAATGGAATTTTAAATGCAATTCTATATGCCCATAGTTCTTCTTCCAAACATTGAGATAAATCTTTTTTAGACATATTGACCATCTTCTCCAATATATTTTTGTTTGCTCATTTGATTGTGGATAATATGGAACTCCCTTTTTATGCCTAGTCTCATGTTTTGTCAAGTATGTACTCAATAATCAGTTATAGAAATGACTACCTTCATCACTTATGATACATCATAACATGTCAAACTAGATGATAATATTTCTGTGTAAGAAACCCACAATAGTCCTGCATCATTTTTCTATGTTGCTACTGCTTCCATCTCTTTTGACATATAGTCCACTACTAATAGAATATACTTTTTCTCATAAGATGCCAAAAAAGTTCCCATTAAATCAATTCCCCATACATCATATATTTCACCTTCAAGATTAATGTTAAGCGACATTTCATGTTACTTGGATATGTTCCCTAATCTTTAGCATCAATCACGTCGTCATAGCATGTTTTGACAATCTTGAAACAATGTAGGTCAAAAAACTAGATTACAATACCTTATGAATGATTTTATTTCCTCCAAAATGCTCTCCATAAGATGACGAGTGGCATTTGATGATGATAAATATCTAACAAAAATGACATGAGAATGGCGGCTAAGATAATACATGATGAATATCTAACAAAATCAGCATATCCTGATAATTAAGCCTCTATCATCAAAACTTATTTATCCAAGATGTCCTTTGAAATGTCAGCCTCTCCTATTCTTTTATCTTCATATATCGATCATGATAAATGGTTAGCTATCATATCTTCACTCCCCTTTTTATCCAAGTTTTTTAGATAGAATTCTTAGAGATAAAATATCCATCTTATCAGTCTCGGCTTAACTTTTTTTTTAATCATCAAGTAATATATAGCTATGTAATCCATATAAATTACTACCTTTGTTCCAAAATTATATGGTCAGAATTTATCATAAGGAAAGACCATAGCTAACATATGTTTTTTTCTAGTTGTATAATATACTCGAGCATCATTCAAGATCATACTAGCATATGAAACTGCCCTAAAGACCTTGTCCCAATTCTATCCCAACATGGCTCCCAAGGTATACACATGCATTGTGCATGATAAAAAGTGGTTCTTCCCATTATGGCACTGCCAAGATTGAGCTTTCGACTAATTTCTTTTTCAACTCTTCAATGGTAACAATTTATTCATGATCAAAATTAAACATTGTATCTTTCTCTAGTAGTTTACAAAATAGTTTCACCATATCCAAAAAGTTTTTAATTAATTACTAATAAAATGCCATGTGCCTAAGGAAACTTCTCACCCACTTGACTGTCATTAGGTATTATAGAGTTTTGATCATCAACACCTTTGCATCTTCTACTTTCAATCCTCTAGATGAGATTACATTTCCCAATATGATCTCTTCATTAACCATGAAGTGACATTTCTTCTAGTTGAGAATGAAAATTTTCTTTTTATATCACTTCAATATGGCCTCCAAGTTATGCAAATTATTCTTCGAAAGAATCTCCATATATAAAAAAAATTATTTATAAATATCTCCATAATTTTCTCATTAAGGTGGGCAAAATTAGTATTCATGCACCTTTAAATTATTTTTAGAGCATTACAAATACTAAATATCATTCTCCTAAATATGAAAGTCCCATAAGGACACGTGAACATCATTTTTCTTGATTTGCTAAGTCAATCAGAATTTAATTGTATCTTGAATATCCATCTAGAAAAATAATAGAATGAACGAGAAAAGATAATATCTAATATATGATTCATAAATGAAAGTGGATAATGAAATTTTCTTGTCACCTTGTTTAATTTCTGATAATCAACACATCAACTAATCATTGCATGTGTGAAAATCTCTTTATCTATCATGCTTTTAACCATGTCAACACTCCTTTCTTTGGTACAAGATGAATCAAAGTCACTCATGGACTATCAGATATAGCATAAATGAGAACAACCTTTATCCATTTCACAATCTCTTTTTTTACCATATCTTACATTATTGAATTTAACCTCTATTGGTACTCAATTGTTAGATTTATGTTTTCCTCCATAAAGATTTTATGCATACACATTGAAAGATTGATTTCTTTGATATCTTTTAGTAATTAAGCAATAATACCAACATATTTTTTTTGAGTTTCACCTGAGTAGCATCCATGTCATCTATTAATACTAATAAAATGATAATTAATTTCATCTTGTCTTCATTCAGAAAAACATAATGAAAGTGATTTCACAAAGGCTTTAGGATTAGTCAGTTTGGAGTTGTCCATGCTCTGGGCATTCATCTTCCATAGTTATGGCTTTTACAAAAGACATGATGCTGTCGAGCATAATGTCCTTCATGAATGTCATGGAGTCAGAACTAGATATGACTTTATCCTCTATTTTTGTGACTTTTTTCTTTAGTACCATGACTTTTTCATGTGCGATGATATCGACATTTCCTCTATGGATGCCAAAAGTCATGGTACTTTTTAAAACTACGAGAAAAGTCATGACATCCTTCGGTTCAACTTCTTGATATTTTATTTCTATCTTTTCGCTATCTAATTTTTCATGAATCTGAAATAAGAATTGAATGGGATTGTCTACTTATTCTCCACATGAACTCTTTCACTAGATATATTTTCTCACTCATTGTCATTATTGATTTCTCCATATCATCCTCAATTATTTCATTTTGATAGTCTTTTCATCTCTGTGAGTAATACTCTAAAAATATTGTCAAATACTAAAGAAGATTTTTGATGGACACCATTATGGCAAGCAGGCATGGCAATGGGGCAGGGAAGGGTTGGGGTGATCGGTGACCCTTTCTGTGCCACACCCCATTAGGGTTTCTCATACCCCTGGCTCCACATTTCAATTTTGGTGATGTGGGGCAGGGACATGGCAAATTACCAGCTTATTAGTTAGGTCGCTCATATTTTAGATCAACATAGATCACAACATTCTAATAATAGAATTGATTCAAGTCAACATTAAGTATGAGATAAAAATCATATGCTTCATCATTTTGATAATTTGTGCACTATCATCTTATACTATTGAAGTTCTCCCTCTCTTCTTTTTCTCACTTTTTGGGTCTAGAGGTATTAGCTCAATCCTAAAGTTTCATGCTTAGATACAGCTTTGGAAAAAAAATAAACAACTACAACAATCAATACAAAAAAGAAAAACAAAACATATTAAAAAAGATATAATTATCTAAATTATTAAAAATTGAATAATTCTTTTTCAAAATAATTATATCAACTAAAACGGACTAATCAAACTAAACAATTTATAATAATGGTGCCAAAAACTTATTGTGACATTGTTATAATATCTAATTTTTATGATAAAACAAAGTATCAAAAGCTCATTGGGTGAGTGTATTTCATCCAATATGAGAAATATAACTAATAATGTAGACTTCATCTAGATATTAATCTCACAGGAATTATGTAGATAGTTTGATCAATCAATATTTAGTCAATTACTACTATAGTCAAAAGGATAAGAGTAGATTTTAGTACAACTTTTAAATTCTATGGTTGGTCTATTTTATTATGTATAAAGGTAGATCTAAATTGTCTAGTTGTTATTATGCTTGATCATATAATGAATATTAAATTATTCTAAGTATTTTCTAGTATCCTACTAGTATACAAGGTGATTATCACCTATTGGGCTCTCTCTAATAATGAATCTCTCATAGTTATCCATTTGTTACTTTACCACCGAAATAATAATTTATCCCTACTTGTGGGTTATTCATAAGTTTATACATCTTAAGTAACTCATCAACAGCCCATAATAACTTTTTATATGTGCATTCTAATTCTTTGACTCATATGTGACAAAGCTGTGAACTAATATAGTTTTAAAATTATTTGTACTTTTGACTTCATAAGTGATATATTCATAATACTTAATATATGTTTTCCATCAAATATTACTAGCAGTAATCATATAATATAAATTAGTTCATAGGAATTTCACCGCCTTATGAGTCACTTCCACCTCAATTGAGAGTCTATTCATCTAAGATACACACAATGGATTGACTTCATAAGCATCATACTCACAATAATTAAACTTATCTTAATTTGAGGTTTTGATATATAAGTTTATCTTGCACATCATAATTGAAAGGACATTCAATTTCTTCTACCATTATACATGAGTATACCTCATTACTTACCAATTATCATCCACCACAAGAACAAGCACAAATCTACTAATAGTAAAAATACTAATATTAGTTCTAATCTATCAATAACCAAATCATCATATAACTAAATATAAAATTCATCAATTATATATCTATCACCCATAATAAAATATACCAACCCTAAATCTTAATTTAGCCTAATATTAAGAGGAATTCACATGAGATAATTTAAAATACTTCTTGGGAGATTTCAAGTTCCCAAAGATAACCTTGAAGAAAATCTAGGATTGAAAATCCTAAACCAACAATTCTCATTTAGTACACCTTAGATATGCCCTTAAGTTGTGTTCAGAATTCATCCCCTATTAAACTTTAAGCTAGTACCTTACATTTTTTTTTTGATAAATAAAGAAACACTATCAAAAATTTTTACATTCTACAGCATATGCAACAATTTGAAATCTTTGTAAAATACAATGTACAATTCTGTTTTGATCTTCCTAACTATGAAGTCTGCATTCACGGCTTTTTCTTCATGAAATCGTCTATTCCTTTTCTTCCATATGATATACCACCACAGCGAATGCTACTTTTCTGAGATTATTTCTGGTTGAATCTGGATTGTACCGCATATTTAGAACTTTAAACCCTTCTTGAATTGAGAATATGCTTCCCTTTAGCTTGGCCCAAGCTTAAATTTCTTCTAGTATATACCTAGAAAACTAGCAGTTAAAGAAAAGGTGATTGAACGATTCTGCATGATGGCAGAATTCACAATTGATGTTGCTCATGCTGGTGAAAGATCTGTCCTTTGTCCAGAAAGTGCCTTGTTTAGCAATCCATAAGTTGACAGCATGCTCCGGCACATGATTCTTCATCTATATGGATTTTGCCCATGATTTCCTTATTCTAGCATCAGAACCGGAGAGGAAGTGGTAGGCGTTGAAGACTATTCTACCCTCCCCGCCCCAAGCATTTAAGAGAGATTCAGCGGCTTCCTTTGAACCAGCCTTTGAAATTAGGGCATCCCTCACGGAAATGAGGCTTTTCCAGAAGGGAGAATCCTCTTTCGTGCATCGTGATTCCCAAATACTTTGAGCCTTGAAATAAATATGGTGGATCCATTTGATCCAGAGAGTGTCTTCTTTTGTATTTATTCTCCACAATGTTTTAATGAAAAAGGCTTTATTCCAGATAGCAATATTGAGGATGCCCATGCCTCTAAGATGAGTTGGTAGGCATACTTTCTCCCAAGCAACTTTGGGCCTATACCTACCCGTGGGTTGAGCTCCCCAAAGAAATCTTCTGCATGCTCCTTCAATGGAGTTAATAACGTATGAGGGAATTAAGAAAACTGAGAACCAGTAGCCTTCTATCCCTTGCACTACCGTACGTAGAAAAGCTAGTACCTTACATCATCTCATTGCTCATGGATCCCTCCTAGGTCTAGTAGAATTTTCCTCTTTTCTATCATTCATGATTCACTCATTGCTTTTCTTTTTTCTCACTTTTATAACTTTTATACTTGTGTGTCTAGGTGTGTTTTCAAGTGAGAAATCATAGTGTTGGGGAATGGTCATGAATATAAATTTGCCTTTCTATACCACAAAGATGAGGCACTATAGATGACTATGACTTTGGTTTCTTTATTTTATTAATTTACCATGGTGCTAAAATAACTAAGGCTCATGCTTCTGGCCTCAATAATATAAAGTCATGATGCTAAAAATAGTCATTAATTTTGTATTTCTTCTCTATAACACAAAGTTGTGTTGCTAGGAATAATCATTATCATACATTTCTTCTCCATAACATGATGTTACGGTACTATAAATGACAATAACATGTGTATTTATCATCTATAACCTAAAGACGTGGCACTAAGAATTGTAGTTGCTTTGGCCTTTTTTCTCTTGATTAAAAAGTCATGGCTCTGGAAATAAATATGGCTTTGAGTAAATGCTCTCCGTAAATCTTTATTGCCAAAAGTCATGGTGTTGGAGAATCCTCATGATTTTTTCTTTAGTATTTTTGGCTATGAAAAGAGAAAGCCAAGGTACTATAGAATGCCATAACTTTTAGCACAATTGGGACAACATAAAATTAATGTCATTATCATTAAGGTGTTATTTAACTAGTGTAGATATGACTTAAAGAAAGTTTTACAATCTAAAATAATATTTTACATAATAAAATAATTATATCAATAAGATAATAGAACCATGAAATATGATGATTGTCATGAATAATTATGAAAGTTTTGGCCAAAATGGATGAAAAAACAACTTTATATGCTCGTGAATGTGTAATTAAGTCATAACATAAGAAATACTATGATTTCACATGACTTTTTTCTCCACTCATCCTCACAATTCTACCAAGTTTTACATTCCACACTAAACTACCTGATTTTATTATTATTCATTATAATAGTGAATAATGTTGTGATCAAAGAAAATCCTTTCTAGACAAAAAGTAATAGTGCTGAATAATATCATGACTAAGATAATTTCTCTAAGGAGTACATATTCATGGTGGCAAGAGATGCTACAATGTATGAATGAGATAATTTCTTTTTTAAGCACATAGTTATTATAGTAAGAGATATCATCATCGAGGAAATCCCCTCTTGAACACAAAGTCATGACAACAAATAATGTTATGACCAAAAATTGCTTGATATTATATAATATTTGTTCTCTAAAAATATGTAATGATATTAGAAATTATTGTGACATAGAAGTAATGTCACAATTGAAATTATATTTAGAAATATATCCATGACTCCAAAATAATATCATAACCATAAATAATATATTATACAGTGAAAGATTATGATAACTGAATGGTATATTATAGCATAAAATGAATGTCATGACTTGTTTGTAGAGTTGTGGCCAAAAAAAGATTATCATGACTTCTCAATAGGCATATACTACTATAAAAATAGCATGACATTGGAAATTTTATGATATCTTTCTTTCTCTTCTTTATTCCATGTCAACTTTCCACCAAGTCTATTATTTATATCCAAATTATATTTGATACCATTATTACTCATCCAGATTTATAAAAAATGTAATTTAGTAAAATACTTGTATTTATGGTTCTTTTCAGTACAATCATATCATAAAAACAATCAAATTTATCAACAAAAACTTGATTGTAAATGCCGAATAAACTCACACACTAAAATGATTATCTCCAAACAATTAATCATTTTTTCTCTGTGAGGCTCTAAAAAAAATAAAACAACAAAAAGCAAACACATACTACATCAAGATGGAGAAGAAAGTCATTGGATTGGTTGGTCCCTTGTATTGAACTTCTTCAATGGGAATTTAGCTTTGGAAGGCTCAAATCATGGCATGGATGTGGAAGTCTCTTTGTATCTTTCTTGTCGCTAGTTTCTCATTCCATCATTCTTGAAATTGTGTTCTTTTGATTGAGATAAGTATAACTTTTTCTTATCTCCTTTTGATTGAGCTGAGTATATCCTCAAAAGTCCCCTATGTAAAATACACCTTCTTCTGATTTGCATTGCACTTCTCTAAGTCATCTAACCATACATCCTCTCTATAATAATGTTAGCTTCTATCTCTTGATCTTTACTCTTTATCTTTCATTTCCACTCATTTGAGATGGATTTATAGAGATTCTCAAAGGCTTTAATATTTTTTATCACTTTAATATCATTCATCTCTATCTTCAAATGTTAAGATTTTTCAACATGACATAACATAGTGATTAAGGATGAGTGAATTATATGACTCAAAAATTCTCCTCTCAAATCAAGAATTGATTTCTCATAACTCTTACAAACATTAAATTTATACCCTATCATGAAGAAAAATAGTGAGATCATATTTTGTGTGATGGTAAAAATGTGGAGAGTCGGCTATAAAATAAAAGATTGAAAATAAAAACATTCTTTTATCTCTTTAGTCAACTCTTTCCTCACTAGGTGTCCATAAGAACTTTTTGATGATCCTCTATGACATCCCTTACCATATGTCAAAGTCTTGGTGATTATTTTGTAATTGACTTGCTTTTCTAGGATTTTAAAGTTTATACCATCCAAAACCCCCTTCAATCCAAAAACTTCATTAATAAATTTTCTGACAAATATACAATGCCTTCAAGATTGGAGTAAAACTCACTCATGATAATTATTTGATATTCAAAGTACCAAGTTTTTATGGTTATTTTTTATTATTTTATGATGTGATTATACTATAAATGAGCCTTAAATACAAGTATATAAATGAATTATGATATTAAAAGATTTAAATGAATAATTGTGAAATCAAATGTAATTTATGTATACATAGTGGAATTAATGGAAAGATGGAAGAGAGGGAAAAAAAGAAAAAAGTTATGATTTTTCTAATATCATGACTTGTTTATACTAGTACAAGCCTATTGAAAAGTTGTGATAGTATTTCTTGGTCATGACTATATAATCAAATCATAGAAATCCTTGCTCACCACAACTCAACCACTTAATTTTTATAATCTTTCACTATTCAACATATTCTTCATGGTCGTCATTCTATCTTGGAGTCATGACTACATTATTTCTAAAATATAAATTTAGCCATGATAGTATTTTTATGTTTGAGCAAAAAAGTATCAAATCAATACTAGAAGTCATAATATTTTCCAGAATCATGATATATGTTTGTACAAAACTAAATTGACACAATACCAAATGATTTGAAGTCATGGCAACCTTTGTCACTTGACTTTGTCTTGTAAAGTGGATTTTATTTGTCACATTATCTTTGCTTATGTGACTTTGTGCTCTATAGGGGATTCAATTATCAACCAATATTGTGAAAACTTAAAGTAATGACTTTCAACTTGATGATCTTCTATAGTACATGATGGGACCCCAATGAATAAAAGGGAGACGTAAAATTGTTAGAAAAAAAAATTTGGGGGATTTGATTTTAGTGGTCAAGAACACATCACACCCACAAGGACATGAATTCCAATCCCAATTAGTGACAAATTAAAGTCGAACACAAGTAAGAATAAGTTTGGAATCTGATTTGAGATCTAGATCATCATGGGAGCAACATTTAGAACCCTTGATTCAATGAGATGATGCTCTAATCATTTTATGCAAAATTTTCTTCAATGTTAGGCTAATTAGAGATTTAGTGTTTATTTATGTATATGTGTATAATGATAATGGATTTATAATGCTTAATTTTAGAATTTTTATGCTTTGAATCTTGATGGATGTAGATGTTAGCTAGAACATTATTTAGGGTTCTACCACCAAATATATTTATGCATGTTGGCTATGGTGGATGATGATAAATATCTTATGGGACATACTCATGAGATTAGCATCAAATAAAGTGACATCTAATCTATTCTCACCTTGTAATATGAACTTATATAAGGAAACTCAAAATTTATGTAAGTTTGATTAATTCTCACTCAAGAAGTAGAAAAAACAAATAAAATTATCACCATTTTATTGTGTATATTCTAGAAGAACTAACATTCAAAAAATTTGAGGGTTATATAGAATATTGTTTGACAATCTAACTATTGATTTTTTGTAGTTGTTTTTTATTATTTTCTTGATGTGATTATACTGAATTTGGGTTTTAAATGCAATAATTTTACTAAATAATAATTTTTATGGAATTGGATGAATAGTAGTTAAATTAAAGATAAGTTGGATATAAATGATGAACTTGATGGAAAGCTAAAATGGAGGACAAAATAACAAAAGAAAATTATGATATTTCATTATATTATGTTATAGTAAGTTATAGTAATAGTCTTTCTTACACTAGTATATATCTATTTAAAAGTTGTTGTAGTCTTTCTTGGTTGTGACTATACAAATAAGTTATAGTAATAGTCTCATGTTATGACTCTATAATCTATTTATCATAATATTTCATTATAAAATATATTCTTTATGGCCAATATATTATCTTGGAATCACAATCATTATAGTTTTAAAACAAAAATTCAACCATGATATTATTTTCATATCATAACAACCAAATACCAAATTGATACAAGAAGTCACAATTTTTTAGCACCATGACATACTCATTATAGAGTTAAAAATCATACAACACCAAGCAATTTTTAGCCACAACAAATTTTTTTAACATGACTATGTGTTCTAGAGTATAATTAGAACAATCTTAATATTCTTTGCTACTATGACCATGTTCTCTAGAAATGAATTATTTTGATCATGATATTTTTTTCATCATGATTATATATTCCAAAGAGAAATTATCTCAGTCATGATATTCTCACTACTATGACTATGTGTTACAGAGAGAAAGTACCTTAGTCATGATTCTCTTACCACTATGACCAAGTGCTATAAAGAGGAACTTCCTTAGTCATGATCATTCTTATCATTGTAACTTTATGTTCTAGGGAGAAATTACCTCAATCATGGTAATCATTTTTTTGTCATGACTTTGTGTTCTAGAAAGGATTCAAAGAATATCCATAGTTATGATTTTAACCTAAACTAATGACTTTTAACACTAATATCCCAAAGGTTTAACATGTTCATGGCCAAGAACATGTCAAAACTAAGAGGTCATGAATTCCAACTCATGTTTAGGAGTAAATTCAAGCCGACTACAAGCAAAGAAATATTGGGAACTAAATTTAACATTTGGATCCTCATGCCAACTATTATTATGAACCCTCGATTCAATGAGTTGATACTCCAATCTTTTCACATAAAATCTTCTCTAATGTTAAGATAATTAGAGACCTAGGGTTGGTTTTTACACACGTATATGATGATTATGATTTATAATATTTTATTATGAAATTGGTATATTTTGAATATTGATGGATATGCATTTTATTAGAATAAAGATTTAGGGTTCCATGCCAAATAGATTTATATGTATTGGTCATAGAAAATAGTGATAGATATGTCATATGATAAACTAAAGAGATTTGATATAAAGCAAGTGATAACCTTTTTATTCTTACCTCGTGAAATAAACCCACGTGTGAAAACCCTAAATTTATGTAAGTTTAATTGATACGAGTATGATGCTTATGAAATTGAAAGAATAAATGAATATTTCAACATTCTATTATGTATCTTCTAGAGGAATTAGGCTTCAAATGATGTGAGAGTTTTTTAGAACATCTAACTCAGGGGTTTCACCATAGTATGAGAGTTATGTGTTGGCTATGGTTGATGGTGACAAATAAGTCATGAGACACATACAAAAAACTTTTTATTTTAACTACAACAACCTGAAAAGAGTAGAAAAGTCATTATTCAAAGATAATATTTTTATAATACTCACAAATATAGAGAGAAAGAATGGTATGAAAGAGAACTAAATTGAGCTGATGAAAACAATGCTAGGTCACATGGATGCCATAATGAAACTATTAAGAATCAAATTTGGTAACTAGCACTAATGATGAAGGAGAAGATTATCAATAAATTAGCAACTAATACCGAGGTGAATCCAAAAAGATGTATATCCATAACACTTAGAAGTGGTAAAGAATTAGAAGGGAAAAAAAATAGAAAAATATCTAAAGAAGAGGCTGAAGTAGAAAATGAAGATCTAACTAATAAAGTCATGACATACTATATCATCCCATGATATGACATTTTCCAAAGGCACTACATTTCCAGATCTAACTATCCAACTTATTCTAATAGCTATCACTATGAAGAAGTAGAATTATAAGATAAGTAGATGAATCTAATTAATGAACAAAAGGATGTTATGCCAAATAATGATTATGTAGTTGATAAACAAACTTCCAACCTAATCATTCTTTTTATAGTAGTTTATAAAAAGGTAAGTTGGATGATCAATTCAAATGATTACTCAATATCTTTAGAAAATTAGAAGTCAACATATGCTTCGATGAAGCATTATTATAGATGCTTTATTATGTAAAGTTAATGAAAGATATCATGAGTAGCAAGATGAAATTGGAGATGAATGAAATGATGAGCATGATTAAGAAGTGTAACATGATCATTCAATATTAACTCTCAAGAAAGCTCTAAGATTTAATGATTTTTAAAATTCCATGTATTATTAAGGAGCATACATTTTAGAAGGCATTATGCTATTTTGGAGCAAGTGTCAACTTGATTAGATAACTCTAACATCTTTCTCACTATAGATGTCATGTTGATCAATAAAGTTTTTAAGGGAAATTATTAAAGATATGCTAGCGAAAGTTTATTTTCACTGCTAAGTATGTATTGTTAGACATAGAGGTTGACTCATATGCCATATTAATATTGAGATGACCATTCTTGGTGATTGAATATGCATTGATTGATGTGAAGAAAAAAAAGTTTATACTTCATGTGTGGGAAAGTAATTAAAGTTCATTTTATATAAAAGCCGACAAATTTTATGATAATAAAAAAACCTACTGGGGAATATATTGCCTCATATATACAAGAAAAAGATAAGATGTGGATTTCAGATGGAAGGATTTCTTAGATGATTTTTGGCTGGAAGAAGCTGAAAAAATTGATGAATTAGAAGGAAGTATAAAAAATATATAAAGAAAATATATTTTAAGTCATGACATTTTTCAAATTCATAACAAAAGTATAACCAAAGACACATTGCTTTAAAGTTGTAAAAAAAAATGATTGATACCACGAAATTCTTAAGTGTAGAACATAGAGAAATCACTAGGGGGGGTATCTTAAGATTAAAGAAAAATTACAAGAGGAAAGTCCACTCCTGATTAATGATGTATTCAATTAGAAAGATGAACTGGAGACCATTATCAATGATGATTAGAAGAAAGAAAAGCCTGAAATTATGATGCAGAAGGAATTCATGACTTTTGAAAAATCATGACTATACATGTAAGATCAATGAAACAAAAAGTTTTGATTGTAGAAAAGGCTATGATTTTGAAAAAATAGAAACTGCAAGTGGATGCCATGACATATTATAGTGCCATGCCACAATTACTCTAGAGATCAAAAAACAAGGGCATGATATTATTTGAAGTCACAACACTAGATGAAAAAGTTGTGACTAATCTCAAGTTCATAGTAATTGTGAAATCAAATGTACTTGATGATGCCATGACTTTAGTTAAAGTCATGAACATAGAAAAAGAACCACCATAAATATGGATGACTCAGAAAAAAAAATCTTGAAAGCATTACCAAGCTACATCTTGATACTTTCTTATGGGAAAGAATATAAAATTAATCACTTGAAGATAATAGTGAAGATAATAGTGAAAAAGATAAAATAATATACTGAGACTATAGCAAGATCACTTGAAGATATAGAAGAAATCATCATTCTATATGCATACATAAGATACTTGTGGAACATGGAGCAAGGCCAACAATCAAACATCAATGGATGGTGAATCCAATAATGAATGATGTGATAAAAAAATAATGAAATGGCTCAAGGCTAGAATTATTTATGACATATCAGAAAATACTTGGGATATTTTGATTCATGTAGTTCTAAAGAAGGGAGGGTTGTTGGTGGTTAAAACTCTGAACGATGGAAAAGTATCTACATTGGTAACTATTTGATGAAATATATGTGTACATTATTAAAAATTGAACAAAAAAATGAAAAAGGATCACAATCCACTTCCTTTTATGGAACAAATTCAAGATAGGATCTCAGGGCATTTATCTTATTGGTTTCTAGATGATAATTCTACATACAATCAAATTATGATCAATCTAGTAGATTAAATAAAAAATAATGTTCAATTGCCCATATGCAACTTTTATATTTTAGAGGATGTCATTTAGTCTATGCAATACTATGGCTACTTTCCAGAGGTGCGTGAATGTCATCTTTGTCAAATTTAATACATAAATTATAAATGTATGTATAGATGATTTTTCTATTTATGAAGTTTCTTTTGAAGAATATTTGAAAAACTTGGAAGTGATGTTGAAATGGTGTGAAAAGAAGAATTTGTTTCTTAACCAAGAAAATTGTTATTTCATGGTGAAAGAGGAAACTGTACTGGGACATTTAGTCTTGCTCAAGGTGGACAATATGAAAGTTTCATACTATAAGAAAATATTCATTTAGCTAGGAAAATTTAGTTAGAGATCAATCCCTAGCTAAATTGGAAGGGATTAGCTAGAAAATAGCAAGGGATTTTTTAATTTTACCTTTAAATAAAAATGTGCAATGGATTAGCGACAGAAATGGTCGAAAAAAAAATTTCCATCACAAATATTTTTGTAAATTCTACGCAAAGAAAAGAAGAGAATTTAGCAATGGAAACTCCCCATCTAGCTTGCTAATTTAGCTAGAGAAATTATTATTTTAATTAGGAATATTTCTGTCGCTAAATTTTTTTAGTTATGGACTCTTTCCCTCGCTATTTTTTAGCGACGAGCACTTTAGATTGGGAAAGCTTTCATCATTAATCCGTCGCTATATCCCATTTAGCAACGGAAAATCCTTATTTAGCTAGGGAATTATTCCTAGCTGTTTGGGATTTTTTTTGTAGTATCAGTAATTAAAACTTTACCTCACCCCACAACTGTCAAGGGGTGCATAGTTTTATTAGACATGTTGAATTCTACCAATGAGTTATAATTAACTTCTCAAAGATGATGAAGCCATTGTGTAAATTATTAGAGAAAGAAATAATTTTTATATTTGGTGAAGAATGTGTGAACAATTTTGAAGAGCAAAAGAAGTTGGTACAAAGCCCAATTTTAATAATAGCACAATAGGATAAGTTATTTTTTAGTGTATGATACAAGCATATATGTACTTGGAGCTATATTGGGATAGAAGCAAGATATTTTTTTTGACTATTTTATATGCTAGTCAGATTTAGAATGAAAACTAAGTAAATTATACAACCACTAAATCTTGAATATATATTTTGGGAGCAAAGATAATGATTTACATGGATCATACAATAATGTGATACTTAATGGTAAAGAGAAAAGCTAAACCAATACTAAAATTATGGATTCTCTTACTATACAAATTTGATATAGAGATCATAAGAAACAAAAAAGGGAGCAAAAATGTGATAACTAGTATTTTGTCCTTCCTGGAACCCAATGGGAATCATGAAGGTGAACCTAAAATTTTATAGAACTTCTCAGATGGGCCCTTCCTCTGTAAGGTGAAGTTAGTGATATTGAAAAATCAATTATCCTAGTATATGGATTTTATAAATTATTTAGAATGTGGTGCCCTTCCTCCTCGCACGTTCCAGCAAAAAATGTTTTTGCTTGACGTGAGAAGTTACTTATGAGTTGATTCACTTCTAAATATAAGATGTGCAGATATAATAAAGATATTTATGCTAGAAGATAAATCAATAAAAAATAGTTTCAAATATCATAATTCCCCTTCCAGAAGGCATTTTGGAAATAACAAACTACCCAAAGAAATATTGCAATCCAAATTTTTTTAGCCATCCTGATTCTTGGATTTCCAAAACATAGTGCAAAGATGCATTATATTCCAAAGATTAAGTATTATATGCAGGTAAAATGAAATGCTACTCAATAACATCCATGAAGTGAAAATTTTTAATGTATGAAGGATAGACTTCATTGGGTTATTCACTTTCTCCTTTGAGAAACAAGTACATATTGTTATTTGTGGATTATATGTCTAAATGGGTTGAAGTGATACTCTCAATAAAAAACAATGCAAAGATGGTTGTGGGTTTCATGCATAGCAATGTCTTCACATGTTTCAACACACTATGATGTATTATAAGTAACAAAAAGTCAATTTTTGTAACAAGTTACTTAGCACTTACTTGGTTAAGTATGCCAAAAGGCATAAGAGAAAACTTTCATATAATTCACAAGCAAATGGGCAAACAAAAATCTAAAATAGAAAGATCGAAAAAGTAATCAAAAAGAAACTCAATTTATCACGAAAAGATTGGTCTCAATAGTTGGTGAAAGTATTATGGGCATATAGAATGACAAAATTATAATGTGCAAGCTAAATGAAACCTAGAAGAACTAAGAAATGCTTGTCATTTTTTTTATAGACTAATGTTTATAAATGCTTATCATTTTCCAATCAAACTTGAACATCGAACAAGATGGGCAATAGAAAATATGAATTATAATGTGAAGAAAAAGTAAGTTTTTCAAATGAGAAAACTAGAAGAATTGAGAAATGAAGCCTTTGACGATGCTCTGATCTACACAAAGAAAATTGAAAAATTGGATGACAAGAATAGTTAAAAGAATATTTTAGGTCTTTCTATTGACCCCATAAGTATTTGGACATATATCTCTCCATTGTCTTAATAATCATGAGATCCTGTTTGATCATCCGGATAAGATATAGTGTAATTGTGGCAAGAATGTGTTTAATTATAATAATATTTCTTTCCTTAATTAGTAATTTATTTGACTATCATTCTATTCTATTTCAGAACATAGTAAGAATATTATTTAAATATTTTCGTTTACTTTTCTTTTGAATAGAGGACAGCCCAAATACGTGATGGAAAAATCTTGATTCTCCATTCTAAGTAAATTTTTCAGGTCCACAATTCTATTGGGTTTGGTTTTTACTTTGTAGTAAAGTATACTTTTTTGGAAATTGATTTCCTGGCCCAAAATTTTCTCATACTTATGGAGTACTTCCTTAACCTTTCTAATAAAGCTACTCAACCTATTAGTAAATATCATGGTATCATATACATATGCTAAGTGGCTTATAGTCACATGGCTTCCAGATAGATATCTCACTCCTGGGTTATTTTCATAAAGTCCATTTAGGCTTCTGGAAAGATATTACATCATTAAAATGAAAATGGATGGAGACAATGTGTCTCATTGTTATAGTCCCCAAGTGGATTGGAAAAAACCTGCCACTTCATCATTGACCATTACTGAGAGCCAATTATGTGAAATGCATTAATCTATCATACTCTTCTACTATGCAGGGAATCTAAATTTCGTCAACATCCTTCCTATATAAGACCAATCAACCATATCTAATTTAATAATCAAGTTTCTACTTCTAATGTCTTTCAAGATTAGATGAGTCATTTCCTATGCAAATAGTATATTGTTGAATATATTCCTGCCTGATACAAAAATAGATTCTTTCTCTGAGAGCACTATTTTGACTCGGAGGGCTAACATTTTAGAAATGACTTTATATGATACATTACATAGACTTACCGGTCTATAATCCTTCCACATCATTAAGTTATCCTTTTTGGGATAAAGTGATATTATAGTGCTACAAAATGATTTTGGAAAATCTTCACCATTGAAAAAACTCATGCAACCTTCTTAAACATCTCTCCTCACTAATTTTCAACAAGTCATATAGATGAAAGAAAAGAATTCATCTGTGCCAGACATATTATCTGATTTTATGGCAGATATAACTTTCTTAATATCTTCTAATGTTGGGGCTCTACAAAGCTTTTGCCCTTCCTTATTCAAGATCACCTAGGGGATATACTCTAAACTATCTTCCACCACCTTGACTTTTGTTAGGAGCTTATGATAGAATGTTACACCTGACATCCTGATCTCCTATTCTTTGGTTAATAAGTTATCATCCTCATTCCTTAACTAATGGATATGAAATTTAGTAACATTCTTTTTAACTAATGATTGAAAGAATGTTTTATTTTTGTCTCTTTCTTTAATCTATTTTACGATAGATTTCGACTTCCTATAAATTTATTCCTCAAGAAGCATATCCTCTAATTTGTTTTTAGCTTCTTTTAGTTTTTCTTTGCTCTCCTCTATTTTGTCAAGTCTCATTCACACCTCGCCTTCGTAACAAGATCCTCCACCTTATTGATATTTTTAAAAATATCTCCAAAAATATTTTTATTCTAAGATCAAAGTTTTTGTTTTAGCCAAAAGAGTTTATGAGCCTATTTTTTTAGTCCAACTTTTTTTGTGGGATAATTCAAGTTCGTATTCATGAACTCATGAAATTCATTATGTTTTATCCAAATACTTGAAATCTAAAAAAGATTTTTTTACTCTATCATTACTCCATTCAATCAGAATAGAAGAGTGATCTGAAGTCATCCTATTTAGATGTCTAACTCTCATCTAGAAGAGTTTATCATTCCATTCATGATTTATTAAGATCCTGTCCAATCTTGCTCAGATTTTTCTAGTCATCTACTTAAACTGGGATCCTTCAAATCATACATCTACGAGCATACTATCAAAAATGAAATTGTTTAAGTCCTCCATAAACCTAGGTTTTGGAGGTCTTCCACCTGCCTTCTTGGTCACATTTTGAGAAAGTATTGAAATCTCTAGCTACCAGCCAAGGTTGGTACATTCCTTGAGAAAAATTATGAAGTTGGTTCCATAATTCTTTCCTTGTTGGTATGCTACATTTGAGATAAATGATAGTCAAGTAGAAGCTATGCTTTCATAGCTCACTTGTTATGTCTAAATGTATAACTTATGTCTCATTAGCTACAATGTTCATATTTATCTCTTACTTTTAGAATATCTAAATTTTATTGTTTGGATTATTCCATGCTAAAGCATTTAGTTTAATCATAAGCTCTTCCAATCTAGTTTCTTTAAGGAATGGTTCGATAACTGCCAAGATCACTACCTTGTGATTTTTGTAGAAATTCCATATCCTCCTTAAATTATTCGATTTTCCTATTCCTCTAATATTCCATGTAAGGATTGTCATTGTTATGTGTTGGGCTTTCTGTCATAGATGTACTTACTTTTCACTTTCTCTTTTAACATTTCACTCATCTTCCTAGTATCCACTTTCTCTTTTCAGTGTTTATAGCATAGTTCAGATTTTCAAAGTCCAAACCAAATGATGATACATTAGTTAAAGTCTCATCCTTATCCTTGCTCATAGTAGAAATTTCTCTACTATAGACATATCTAAGCTCACTCTCTTGTTAGTAACTCAAAAAGTATTAACCTTTATTAGCGAGTTGTGAAAAAAACTCTTTTGTCTAACCTATTCCCTTATCTTCTTCCTACCTTATATTAATGGGTAGGAATAATTATCTACCTCTATTCTAAGTTATTCATCATGTTGGATCCAACTAGACTCTCTATCCCAAATGGATCCACCTCTTTTCTCTTCTTCTGACTCTAACCCATGTAATCTATTATGCGTCTTTATAAGCATGGTGTTGTTATTACTTAATCTTTTCCTAGCTGAGCCTCTCTTGTAAGTTATAATAACTTTCGATAGCATCTCTCTAGTGTCGAGGTGTCAAATGGGTCGTGCAGTATTGACTCGACCCATTTTTTTCTCAGCATAGTCGTGCCATGCCATGCATGACGTAGTTAAGATCTCATTCCATGCTAAGCATGGCATGGTTCGTGGTTCACTGGCCTAGCATGACATGGTGGGCACAACAAAGAGCATGGTAGTGTTGACCGTGCCAAAAATAAAAAAATAAAATCGCTCAAGTGATCGTGCGATGGGGACCCCATCACGCGGTCACCCAGGTCAGTTTATCATGTGGTCAAGCTAGGCACATGGGTCATGCCTGGTCTAGCACTAGGCATGACTCATGCCTATCCAGCATTGCATGAACCATGCCAAGGGGTAGTCTAGCTTGGCTTGAGGTATGGTTCTAGACCATGTCGTGCCGATCCAGGCACTATTGAACCAGATTAGCCCACAAGCATTGTCTGAACCGCCCGACCAATTTGACACTTTTACTCTAGTGGAGGCTTAATTTTTATTTACTTTCAGTTTTTAAACCCTTTTAAATTTTATAGGCTTCTGCCTACTATCATTTTTGTTTGGTAGGTTCATTACCTTATTAATTTTAGCGAAAGTTGCATAGAAAGTTGTTCATTGATGGATTGAAAACAAATGATAAATAGCTATTTTTTTTGGTCAACCCAAAGAAAGACTATCTGTAACCATCTAAATAACGAGTATGAATAATGAACTACCGTAGCCTATGCCTCATCCCTGGTGTTTCCTATATTCATAGGAATCAATGGGAGAATCACAAATTGCTCAAGTGGGCGGTTGGGCACATGTCATGGTAACCAATCATCAACTGCTTTCGATCTTGAATGCAATTTTCCATCCATTTCCGCTTGTAGATGGGATCTCAAATCAGCCTCATGGCCGATTTTTAAATTTTGGGTCTTTAAAGTAGCAAGTCTCATTTGAATGTCCCACGTTGTAGTAGTAGAAATAATATTTTGGTGTATTAATATACTTCACCATTTGCCAATAGTAATCCACTTTCAAGCTAATTTAAATTTATTGGGTTGGTTCCTCTGCCACATCCACTTCTACTAACACTTTTGGTGAGACTGATATTGGTAAGAATCTCGCCATTGCCCCTATTACATGCATTGGTCATATAAGTGTATCTGTAAGAGAGGAAATTGAACCCAAATAGGAACTATGGAGCTCTCTCTTAATAGTTTAAAATCCGACATCCATTTAAGGAGCCTAATTGCTAATGAGTTAATGTATAATTTTTTCTCTAACCAGATTTTTGAATAATCTGTCTCATATGAAAATCAAATCATTACATGCCTTGCTTCAATTAGGTATTATTCAAATTTTCCAATTAAATTGGCTTTTGTTTTGAAAATTTGCTCAATTTCTGATAATTTATTATTTTCATTTGAGACTTTTCTAAGCATGGTAAAAAAGTATAGTCAGCTTCTCAGCATAATCTCTTTTTTGGGGATAAATAGGCTGGGATGCCTATCTTTTTGAATTGTGGATAGAGGTCCCCAATTCAGGTGGAAGCCTTGGTCTGAACTATCAAAGATCATTTCATGTGTCTTATTCGATGGTATGCCCGAGCAAATATTTTGTCTATTAATTAATTTATTTCTAGCCATTTCATCCCAATTCCACATTATTGCTTCCCTCTCGTATCATATTCATGCATTCCATCTATTCCATCCATAAAATTCAATATGCCATGAGAGGAAAAATGTTCGTTATCTTACCTTTTGTCGATTGCCCACTCTCCTGTCAGGTGGTTCCATAATGGTTATATCATGAACAAATCATTCACAAAGTCTTATTTTTTATTTAAAAAACTAGTCAATAATAACTACCAAACTTTTATTAAAAGAGGAAGCAAAATTAAGTAATCTAGTATATTGGATTTGAATAGACTAACAGCAATAAAAGAGAAACCTGATGTGTTTCTCATGATGTTTGGAGTCCAACATGATAAAAGACCTAGTGTAGGGAAAATGATAGTTTTGTAATATTAAGAAGTTGCTAATTTCAAGTTTTGGCCTAATTTATTAAGGTGAGTAAGCTAGCAATCTATAGAATAGAGGATATGTGTTCTGACCCAACAATAATGTACCAACATATTATCATATGAATGTAAGAAATTATAAGAGTTTATTGTATGGGTATTATGACTTTGTTATGGATCCAAAACTTATTTTTTGTGATATGATCCCAAAAACTCATTGAACAATTCTCTTTCATCCAACATAAATAGTAATCATACAACTAATCATACAAGTATACTACTACTAATCATACAAGTAGTAAAATTGGACATAAGTCTAGGTATTAATCCCACATAAATAGTATAGATAGTCTGAAAAACCAAAAATGAACCAACTATTACACTAATTGAGTAGATAGACTTGAGTTTTTAAAAAGATACATAGGCTCCAATGTTTTACACTCCTTGTATATGATGATATTTCTTTAGTATTTTGGTAATTTTATGTTCGTCTATTAAATGAAGAGTAGATTAATGCATAAATGATCTCGTAGCCTCTTAGTATATAAAGTGGCTATCATTCATAGACTATCACTACTAAGAATGATTCCATCATAGTTATACCCTTAATATTTGACTACAATAACTTCACATCATTTTATTAATGAGTCATTCACATTTTAACTCTTTTTATGCAAAACATCAACTATCCTTTATGATTACTCTTAGTAAATATTTTTATTCTCTGATCTCTAATGTCTTAAAGATAAAATAATCTGATAATAAATATACTAGTACTTTTAACTGTATAAGTTTCATATTCATGATAATTAAAATACACCTTATGAAACTCATTTGCCACCATCATGCATCAAACACAACAAAAACCTTCTATATTCTACCTTTCTCCCAATCATCCCTTCTCCAAGAGTTTTTTTTTTTTAAAAAAGTTATAGCCCACCTCGCCACCTAAACTACTGAACATAATTAAGCTATATCCCTCTTGTGCTAGTCCACTATAGCCTACCCTCTATCTCCTCTCTTCCTGGCAGAATGTCCCTCCGCGGTGAGCTTCAACCTTCTTACAGACTAATATTTTATAGAACTAGGTGTGGTGGGATTACTGCTTGCCTGCACGCTGCTAACACCCTATTCCCTAGTACCCTAGTTTACAATAATCCATAAGAGGAAACAATAAAAAATAAAAAATTAAATTCTTTCGACTCCCTGCATCCTTTTCCTTCCTCCAACTTTTGATCTTCTAGCCTTTTTAAAGAACCATTTAAGACTCCTTTGTGAAGATGCCCCTAAACCTGCTCCTGCATGAAAAAAAGAAAAAATTTTCTGCACAGGAGGGTAAGCCCCACCATGCAGAATAAAACAATTGCAAGAACCTTTGTATATTTTTCTCTAATCATCCATCCTAACAAAACCTATCTCCACCTTTCCCCGAGTGAGATTAACCAATCCAATATCTCTCATATCCTAGCATTCTTAACCCTTATATAAGGAAATGCGAGTCTATCTAGTCTGGCTAAACCTTTTAGCCTTTCTGACGTTGATTCCTCGTCATACTCATTATCCCCTTTATGGAGACTTATGCTAGCTAAGTTATTTACCAGTGCATTTGCCTCCCTATATATGTACTATATATCTGCATTCGTTTCCCTCATGAGATCTATTATTGTCCCAATATCCTCCTCATACCTCCATGATATTATTCTTTCAGCTACTAAATCCACCAATAGTGTTGAATCTACCTAAATTTGTAGAGCTTTTATTCCTAGCTCAATGCTGAATTACAGCCCTATTTTTAGAGCACAAATTTCGAAGTGTGGGGCCGAGGATGCCTCACAAGCAAGAGCAAAGGCTTTTATAATTCTCCCCTGTGAATCCCTTATAACTCCCTCACCCTCTTGCTATCTCTATGTCTCTATTAAAACTATCGTCCGCATTAAGAGACAACTTTCCTATGGGTGATTTGTTCCATCTTATACTATTTACAATATGAGACTTAATACTAGTTGTAGCCAGTGTCCATGCCAATTTTATCAATTTTTCTGCTTCTATATTCTCAACCCTACTAGTTTTTATGCAGGATATGTTACTTATTTCTTTCCTAATATCTTTTAAAATTTCAACCGCATTCATTCTAGTTCCCTCAAATCTGCTTTTATTTCTGGCTTTCCATAAGCACCAGATGACTACATGTAGAGATGTTTTGAATGAGCCATTTTCTAATAGGGCACCTTGAGGTTTCCTTGCCCCACTTGTTAACTCTATCTATTAATCCTACTTCGTTGTTACTTATCCAATAAGAAATTATACATATATTTTATTTCTGTCTTCAATTTCATCTCCCTATAGTTGACCTCCAATTTCATATTTTTCAAAATATAGAGGACTTCTCCCAACTCATCTTCTTGCCTAATCAAAGAAAAGTTAAATTGGAGCAGTAATTTTTCAAGAAGTTTTTCTCTTCTTCTTTCCATTGCTTCTACAATAATCTTCGAGGAAGGGTTATACTTCTTTCTCAATGTTAGTTGATTCTTCTCCTAGATGAACCACATGTTTCTTCCTATCTCCCTCAAGTCCACATTTCACACTCACCAATGCTAGAGAGATATCCATGGGTATCATTCATCTTTATCTTCATTCATCAATAATTTCTCGGCTCTACATAATATTATTATCAAGGTGTGTGAATTATTTGGCTAGAGAATTCACCTTCTTAAAAATTGAGAAGGGACTTCTGCAAAATCTTCCTCAAATAGATCTCATATCCTTTGAGTATGGAAAAAAAATATGATCACCCTATCTTGCATGATGGTGAATGGATGGAAAGTCAACTATAAAATATAGCATAGAAAGTATAACCGAACTTTACTCGCTTCTATGATTGTGAAGGGATGGAGAATCAACTATAAAATAGAGCATAAAAAGTATACCAGAACCTTTCTCTCTTCAATGATTTCTCCCCACACTAAGTATCTATATGTACTTGTCAATGAAACTCTAAGTCCCTCTTCTATCTATCAATCTCTTGATAATTGTGTTGTAGTTCAGTAAAATCTTTAGGGATTGAAGGCCATACTACCACATTATTTTACAATATAAATGCTTCATTGATAAACCTTCCTATCAAAGTACATCAAAAATTTTCATATATAGCACATCTTATCATGTCTTCTAGGTTGAAGTAAAACTTTCTTTCAATTGTCGCATTTCTTCTATCCCATGTCCATGCAAAATCAGACCCAATTTCTCTTCTCTATTACCGACTTGAAAGGTGGAATGAACTTGCTAAACCCTTACTCTTCTATACAACTTTTCTTGGCTAGAATATAAGTCACCTATATTTTCTCTCTTTCGGTTAGAAAAAGTGTCTCTGATACCATGACTCTGAAAGAAGTCTCAGTGGTGGATTACTTCTATCAGATTCTTTTAGCCTTGCAACTTGCCTCAGTCTCCTATTTTTTTGTCCTTAGATTTGAAATTAAAGCCTTCTCTCTCCTCTTTGGAGGCTTAGATTTTTGAAAATTTAGGTTGTTATAAATTTCATTAGAGTAGAAAAATAAAACATGTTGCAAAAAATTAGAGTTAGTGTTTTATATATTGTTAGATTTAAGTCACAACCAATTTAAAAGTATCCACCACTTTTCACATAAAGATGTCAATTGAGTTGGGTGGCCCGAGCATGGCATGAGGCATGACATTATTCAGCCAAGCTTGGCAATGCACAACATAGTTCAAAGTCATGCCTAGGATTGCCATGGACTGGCCCAGGTCAACACTTCTAGTACAAGAGGCGTGGCATGGCACGACAGCCCATGCAAGCTAGTTGCAACCCAACTGGCCAAACAAGCTAGCATGGTCCTGGCCCAAGCTAGCCTAGAATGAACTAGACTAACATAGATTGAACTCATGCTAGCCTAGAATGATCTAGGCTAGCTTGGCCAGGCCTGACCTAGCTTGGCATGACCCAAGCATGACCTAGCATGATCCATCCAAAGGAATGCCAATGAGTTGTGCCGGGCTATCCATTTTTAGAATTGTGAAGGCATAACATGACCCATACTAAAAACTGTGCCATGTTGGGCATGGAAAGATGGCCCGAATGGGCCTAAAAAAATTAATCGTGCCAGTATGGCAATGCCTATTTGACATCTCTATTTTTGCATGGCCATGACTTTTCTATTAAATATATGGAAAATCATGGTTGGGTTTAAGTGTCATGATTTTATTTGTCTTATGAGATAGTTATAGTTGGGTTTGAGTATTGTGAATTTATTTTGGGTATATACAATATATAAGTGTTTGAGTGTATATGTAAATGTAAAAAATTATATATTACATCATATGACACAAAAAGTAAATCCTTATGTTAACTCCCAAGTAATATTATGTTTAATATAAAATTTTTTACTACTTGTCTTTCCAAATTATTTTTCATTATCAAGTCTTCCTTTAGAGTCCTTCATGATATTTATTCATTGCTACCATGACTCTATGAAAAGTCATAGATTCATTTCCTATGATTGTTGTGTGTTTATGAGGGTACAAAAACTCATAGTTAGTTGATAGGATATCAAAACCTAATTGAGTGAGGATCACTCATCCAATGTAGCTCCAAAAGTATAGAGTTGTATAAGTAATAACATAGGCGTAATTCTGTGTATCAATCACATAGGGATTATTTTTATTTGTTAGTTCAATCAATCAAAAATGAACTAATAATTGTAAGAGTTGAGAAGTACTTGTCTTAAAAAATATACTTATTCCAGGATTAGTGAGCATACATGTGCATGGTGATATTTTTTAATGTTTGTTCAATATCATATTTAGTTATTGGATGGATGGTATATTAATGTGAAAATAACTATGTGCCCTCTTTTCATAGAAGATGACTATCATCAATTGGACTGTCACTACTAATGATGATCCCCTCATATTTGTCCCATTAGTATTTCAACACTTAATTAACATGTCCTTCCATGCAAGGGTCAGTCACATATCTACTCTTTTTAGGTGATACATCAATTGACTTTAATGATTGCTTCGAATATGTACTTTTATTCTTCAACCTTTAATTACTTCAAGGATGCATAAAAATATGGTACTAATTTTGTTTATACTTTTGGAAGTACTACTTATGTTTATTCTTTAACCTCTATTCTTCCATGCAAGTACCATACTCACTATAATAAAACATAAATTTTTTCATGAATCTCACATATGAAAGTTATACAAGAGTGAATGATTTATAGGACTATCATTTGAGTCTCTTCCACTTGGGTATGTGCCATGACATCTATGTTATTATTTGTCATAGTCGATACATGACTCTAACACAAAGATAAAACTCTTAGATAAGACATTATACTTAACACCACATTACTTCAAGGTTAGTTCTTCTAGATAGTGCACAATAAATTAGTTTTTAATACAATCATAATTTTGGCAACAATAAGCACCTTACTCACAATAATTAAGTTTATCTCAACTTTTGGTTTTCACATATCATTTTATCTCATTTTCTAATATTAAAAGTATTATCACTTCTTTCTAATCAAGTCACTTAAGTATTTCTCATGACTTACATATTACCATCCATCATGGTTGACATGCATAAACTAATATATTCATGAAAATCATAATTTTAAGTTCTAAAATTATCCATATTCATCAACATTGAAATACCACAATAATACTAACTTAGACTCATAAAATCAATGATACTTCACAACATAATTTTATTACCAATCCTAGAATTCAATTTAGTCAGATATGGAGGAGAAAATCACTCGAGATGTGTTGAGAAACATCTTGTGGATTTCTAGTTTCAAAATGAATGCCCTAACAACTTTCTTAGTACAAAACCCTAATTCTAAATGAGATTTGCTTCTTGTTCACCTTAGATTTTCTTTTAATTAGATTTAATTTGCATCGCTTAGGGCTATTACCATGTGTATCATGTTCCTTTCTCTCATTCTTTTCATCATCCTCTCTAATTTTCTTGATGTGTATCTTTATAATTCGAGGATCCACATGATACTTTAAGTAGGATATCATGGCAATAAATTGAAGTTGTGACTTTGACATCTCTTTGGGTCTCCTTTAGAGAACAAATATCATAGTACTAGGATTGGCCATGATTGATGCATATACTCTTTGAAACACAAAGTCAAAGTATTGGGAATCATCTATGGCTTAGGTTTTGGCTGTATGAGCAAATTTTCAGGGCATTAAAAATTTCTTGACTGGTATAAAATTTTCTATAACACAAAGTCGTGACATTGGGATTGACCATAACTTAGGATTGTCTTGGTGAACAAATTGTCTTGGCTCTAAGTTTGCCATAAATGAGGCAAAAATTTTCTATAACATAAAGTTGTGGTGCTGTTGTTGGCCATAACTTTAGTATTTTCTCTCTAGATCACAAAATTATGCCTTGGTAAAAAGCTGTAACAAAAAAATCATTGTGGAAAATGATGTTGTGACTCATATCACTTGATATTTTGGCTCTACTTTGAATAAGTAGCAACTTTGGAATGTGTCAAAACTACTTGTACCAGTGAGATACTTAGCTGCCAAAATATGAAAATAATATTGTAGGCATAAAATAATTTAGAGCTAATGCATCCACAACTCAAAGAAAATATCATGATTATGATAAATATTTGTACAATGAAATAATTATATCAACTTAGTGGTAAAGTCGTGGTATACAAAAAATGGCACAACTATTTTGATAAATTTATAACTAAGAAATGATGTCAAAACTATGTAAAATTAACATGGAAGGTATACATAAGTTATGACAATAGAATTATTATGGCTCTCCATCATTCCTCTCTCCTCCAAGCCTTTACTCTACCGAGTCAATAAGTTTTACCAAAATTATCTTTAATTTTATTAACATGCATCAAATCCTCTCAAAATAGAATTTAGTGAAAAGTCTTTGAAGAATACTAAAATTCATGCTAACACACCTATATTCACTCCCAAAATAATACAAATTTTTGGATGTTTGGAGTACCAAAAAATGATCACTTTTGATAGGAACACAACTTGTTGTGAAATTGTAGCCTCAGAAATTGCTTTATAGATCCCTTTTCTCATGGCTTTGGAAAAATATGACTTTTTCTTTAAGCTTCTATTTCTCCATTGTCATAGCTGTGTCTCCTACCATGACTTTATTCATTGCTTCATCAAGTAAAATTGCTTCATCAACCACTATATCTTCATCTCTCTTCATATGTTCAATGCTTATTATCTCTGCCTTGTCTCTCTCTTTCAGAAAATCAATGATAAATTGTAGGGTTTCATTCACTTGTACTTTTGTAATCTATAAAATTTTCTTGGTAATTTCTCTATATTCTTGAATTGGGAATCTAATTGTTTTAGCCTTTTCATTCACATCATTTGAGTAGGTTGACTTTGATCCTTCATAAGTCATAACTTTGAAAAATATCATGACTTCATAGTAGCATTCTTCTTCATGGTAATTTGCAAAATTTTATTTACTTTAAAGTGCTTCTAGTTCATCATCTTATCCATCCTTTTTGGGCCAATAATCTTCCAAGAAGTCCTTCCATATGAAGTCTATAATCTAAATTTTGTTTCATTGATGTGCATAGGGTAGGAGACTATCTATTCTACAACAATCATCATCATCATCATCATTTGGAATCTATAGGCTTTTGTAGAGGTTAAACTTTCACTTGCTCTTTGCCCACATGAAAAATGAATTTTCCCTTCTTGACATCTATCAATACTAATTTTTTTCATGTCTAGCCCAACAAAATTCATAAGAAATATAAATACTCATCCTAGTAATTTCACTAAGGTTTAATCTCTACAATATAGATAGTAGCATCAAATTAATACTTAATCCCAAGTTACATATTGTCTTTTAAAAAATGTGCTCTCTAATAATATATAAAATCTTAAAACTTTATAGATATTTCATCTTTCTCAAAAATTTGTGTTGAATGATAGAGCTACACTTTTTATTCATGTTTACCATTCCATATGTCTCCAATTTTTTCTTTCTACTCATTATATTCTTCATTAACTTCATGTAATTAAACACCTAAGATAAAGCTTTGACAAATAAGATATTAACTTCCAACTTCAAGAAAAAATTGAGAAATCTTTCTAATTGTTAATCAAACTTTCTCTTTCTAAAATGTTGTAGAAAATGAAGGTTAGATTGATGATTTTTTTTATTTTCATAATCATTCTTGTGCATTTCATTATGTTCATTACTTTTGGTAATCTACATATTCTTCTTCTTTTTCACTTCTTATATATCATGATTGGGAGTATTGTTGATGTTGTGACTTTGGAAAATATCATATGAATTTAGAAAATATTGTAATGGTGGGTGTCACAACTTTTGAAAAAATTACAATCCCTTTTAGCCTTCATTTCTACTTGTTACACTTCTAACTCTTTGTTGCTTCTAAGTGTGATGGACCTTGAATTTGTCTCATTATCACTCAATAATTAATTTTGTAATTTTTCTTCATCGATAGTACTAATTGCCCAAGTTGATTCTGCATAATCTTCATCATTATATTCAAGTGTTCTAGCCAAATTTCAATCTGTTCAATCTAGTTTTCCTATAGATCATTCCTCTTCTTTGTCTATGTGAGTAGGATAGAAATGATATCTTCTAGTGATAGCTTTTCTACTCTTTTCGAGTAGTTATAATTGAAGTTCTAGGCTCCTTATATTTGATATTCTTTTGAGTTATTCCCAAAATATTTTTAGAATTACACCAAGTTATGATGTATATTTCTATTAATTCTATTTGACAAGCTTTTATAATTTTTCATATTCAAAAGGTACCATATGTGAGGAGGCATTGTTGTTTGGTTAAAATATATACCTTTTATTCTAAAAAATATTGATTTTATCTACTTGAAACATGGGATTGAAATTAGCCATTTCCTACTATTGAAAACAATAAGTTTTCCCATACTTGGTCACTTTTCATTTTGGGCTCTTAATTTATTTAAAAACATGTTCATTTTAGCCTCCATTATTATTAAGCTGTCTGACTCAAATACTTAGATTATTTCCTTCCAAATGCTCGATCATTTAGTATTTGATAATTATTTTTTGTTAGCTATTCAATTAGAAAGTATACGTCTTCAAGTGAATTATTCATGATGAAACTATCCAAGGATCCATTAATTGTGCACCTCATCACGTAATTCAACCAATTATAGAAGGTTTAAGCTTGGAACTATAATTCAAATATTTGTTGTTGGCATCTATTCAAAAGTTCCTTAAATCAATTCCAAGCATTATATAAAGTATCCTACCCCTCTTGTCAAAATTAACTTATTTCTACCCTTAGTTGAAAGGTGATTTTATAAGGGAAGGACTTGATGATGTTCAATCGAGCCTCTATATAAGTATTGAAACCAGCTATAAGCCTTATCTCTCAAAGAAAATAGGAAAAGTCTCAATCATATAGTATCTGGGCTAACTCTCATTCATCTTTACCATATCATGCAACTCCAAAAAAGTTGTGATATGACTATTTAGATTTTCTAAATATTATCTACTATATTAATATTATTAAACCATGAATATCAAACTAAATTCAAAGTAGTTTACTTGCATGAGTTGCATCTGTATCGTAGAGTAATTGTTCATCATAGTTGGCTACCAATAATTATCCAATGTAAGATGAGGATGGACAACTTGTCCTTCACTACCTTAGTGATGTCCATTGTTATCATTTCCTTCCACATCTTCTCTCTCTAGGTTCTCTATCTTAAAGTGCTCCCCTTGTTCTATCAATTTCTAGGCCCAAGGTATTAACTTGTCCCATAGTTTTAGCTCATATATGTATAATGGCTATAAACCAAAAAAATACAAAAAAAAAATAAAAAAAAAACAAATACAACAAACACATAGAAACAATTATTTTCCAAAACCCTAGAAATAAAACTATCATTTTGCAAAGATAATTATGTTAACTCAAGTTGACTAATCAAACTAAATAATTCCCAATAATAATACTAAAAATTTATTGTAAATTTGTTATGATGTCAAAACTTATGATTAGTGACATAGTTACAAAAGTGTATTGGGTGATTATCTTTTGTCCAATGAAATTTCACAAGTATATATATTATAAAAGTAATAAAGTTGGATGTAAGTCTAAATATCAATTTCACAAGAATTATGTAGGCAATTTAACTAACCAATAATGAACCAACTTCTATTCGAGTTGAATAGATAGCCCTTGGTTTTTGGAAAGATACCTAGACTCTAAGATTGACCCACTTTTTTATATATGAAGATAATTCATTAATATATAGGATATGTTGTATTGTATTTGCCTGTCTGATGAAGAGTAAATTAATTTGGAAATGCCTTTATCATATTAGTATATGAGAGGGATGTCATCCTTGGGCTGTCACTACTAAGGATGGTTTCCTTGAAGTTGTGTCTTCGGTATCACATCACCAAATCCATACATCATTCCATTTATAGGTCATTTTTATGCCTATTTCTTTTAGGAAATATATCAACTACTTTTGATGATTAATTTGAGTTTATATTTATATTGTTTGACATATAATATCTTAGAGATGAAAAATTATGAAAATAAATATATTTATACTTTTTGTTTTGTAAATATTATATTTATGACAATTAACATATATCTTCTCATGAATCTCACATATAGAAATCATACAAGAAAAAATAACTCATAGGATTGTCATCATCAAATAAGATACCTCTACTTGCATGTATCTTAAGTCATACTTATCACTATCTATCATAGTCGTCAAAACATAACTCCCACAATATTGTGATACAAATAGGTTAGATGTTCTATTTTACCATTACATCACTTGAAATTTAGTTCTTCTAGAATACATATAATAGATTGGTAGTAAATATATTAGTTCTTTTGACTTTATCAGTGTCATACTCACACATCGGTTTATCTAATACATTAAGATCAGAAGGGATGTCACTTCTTTTTATCCTACTACTTAAGTATGCTATGTGACTTACTTGTTATCATCTACTATGACCAACATATATAAAACTATGATATAGTAAAAATCCAAAATTTGAGATCTCATTAGCATTCATATCCATTAATACTTTAACCACATAATTATCATAAATAAATATTATGTCATCACATCATCATAATACAAGTACATACAACCAACCATAGTTCTCATTTTAGTTTGATATTGAGGAAGAATTCATGTGCGATATTTGGAGTGACATCTCATGGAACCAAGGATTCCCAATGATAAGTCTAGTGAAGATCTAAGTCTCAAAATTGAATCCAAAATAATTATTTTTTTTCTTTGCCTTAGATTTGCCCATATTAGGGGTTGGAATTCATGCCACTAAGGATTGGCATAAAAATTTGATTCTCCCTCTCTCTTTTTTAAAAACTTCTAAGTATAATTTTTATAATGCATTATTCCAAGTGATTCTTTTAACTGGAAGTCGTGCCACCAACTTAAAATCAAGATTTTATTGTCTCATTAAATTTTTTCAGAGTTCAGAAGTCATGGTGGCAAGGAATGCCATGATTAAGATGATTTCTTTATAGAATGAAGAATTATGATTTTGGAAGTACCAATGATTTATTATCTATCTATAGAAAGTAAAGCCATGATACTAGGAATGCCCATAGCTTTGATATTTTCTTACTAGCACAAAGCTATGATGATTGGAAATATTATGACTAGAGTAAATCTTCTTAGGAGAACAAAGTCAAAAAAAATTATTATGAACACTAGATTTATTTGATACTTTGGTTATGTATCAATTTAAGTCATGGTACTAGAAGATTCCATGACTTCTTGTACTAATGGGATATTTGATTATTACAAAGTGAAAATAAGGTTGTGACAATTATTTTGTTTTAGATATAGTGTAACCATGACTAGAAAAAAATATCATGACCCAAGAAAATAGTGTTACATAATGAAAAAATTATAATAACTTTGTGACATGTATAAAGATTGGCATTACTTATTTTTTAGAGTTACAGCCAAGACATGACACCACAACTACTCTACAAGCTTATGGAAAGTGTAAACAAGTCGTAACATAAAAAAATGTTGAGTATCCATTACTTTTCTCCCCTACAAGTTTTTTCTTTGTCAAGTTCATCAATTTCTACCAAAATATATCCATTTTTATGAACATTCATCAAATTCTTCCAAAACAACTATTTAGTAAAATCTCTTTATTTAAAGCTCAAATACATGCAAACACATCAATAATTACATGCCAAATAACTTTAAAAAGTTAGTATGTAGAGTATCAATCAATAGAAGACAAGGGAATAATTAATAGAATATGAAAGAATATCAAAAGAACTTTGGAAGAAATTTGATGGGATACAAGATGTAATATGCTTCAAGTTTCAATTACAACCAATCAAAGGAAGAAGAAATGTTATCTTTTAAAAAAAGCATACTTGCGCTACTCATGAAGATAGAGGGGAAGAATGATGCAAAAGATAACTAAATGAAATGGATAAAAACAATACTGAATAACATAGAGATGTGATGATAAAGACTATTGATGGTCAAATTGAGTAATTAGTACTAATGATGAAGAAGAATAGCATCAATACATTGACAAGAAATATTGAGGTGAATCCAAAGAAATACATGTGCATAATACTCAAAAATGATAAATAATTAGAAGGGTAGAAAAAGAAAATAAATCTAGTAGGTAGGCTAATGTAGAAAATAAAGTGGTGACTAGCAAAGTTGCAACACCCAAAGCTATGACCTCCACTGCCAAGACATCCAACGCCATGAGAAAATCCAAAGTTGAGGCATTGCTGAACTCACTTTCCAACTTAGACCAGCAATAGTTACACATGAATAAGTGAAATTAGAAAGGGAAAGTTGGATGAATAATTTGATAGATTTTTCAATATATTCATAAAGTTGAAAGTGAATATACCCTTCGTTGAAGCTTTATCACATATGCCTCTCTACAAAAAAATTATAAATGATATTATGATTAGTAAGAAAAAAATAAAAACATATAATTTTGGTAAGCATGACTAAGAAGTCTAGAGCAATTATTCAATGCAAATTTTCTAGAAAGCTCAAAGATTTGAAGATTTTTATAATTTCGTGCATTATTATTGAACACTCCTAGATGGCAAAATGTAACTTGAGAGCAAGTATAAACTTGATATCATTGTTTATAATATAAAGGCTGAATCATGATGAGATAACTCTAATTTTTCTCTCACTAAAAATGACAGACCAATCGATCAAGTTTCTAAAAGTGATTATTGAGGATGTGCTAGTTAAGGTTGAAAAATTTGTTCTTCCTACTATCTTTATGGTATTGGACATAGAGTAAGACTTGTATATTGATTGATGTGAAAAGGAGAAATTTATACGGTGTGCAGGAGAAGAACAAGAAAATTTCAGCCCAAATAAAAGCATGTAGAGTCCAGTTGATGAAAAGAAAACTCATAAAGAATAGATAGCTACATACACATAGCCAAAAGACATGTTGTAGAATTTAAATGGAAAAATTTTCTAGATGCTTATTGGTTAGAAGAAGAAGAAGTCAAAGAATTAGAAGTGATCATGGAAGAAAAAAAGTTGTGGCAGACCTTGATGATGAAAATTATTTTTATGTCATAATATTTTTCAAAGTCATAATAGAAACAGAGCCAAAGATAATCTACCATGAATTTGTGAAATATGTGAGTGATACAATGAAATTCTTATATGAAGAACATGGAGAAATCATTGAGGGAATATTTGATATTGTAGAAAGAATACCATAAAAGAAAGTTCCAGTACTGTTTGACAATGTACTAGTAGAAAAAAGATGAAGTGGAGACCTTTATTGATAAAGATCAGAAGAAAAAAGAGATTGATTTTATTGTGTAAAAAGAAGCCATGATTTTTGAAAAAGTAATAAGTTTTGAAAAAGTCTAATTCAAAAATGAGATCATTGAAGGAAGAAGTTGCGTCAAGAGAAAAAGTCTTGATATTGATAAAAAAAGAGGGTGAATTATGTTTTGGGGTGCTCCACTAGAAATATTTAAGAATTTAAAACTGATATTTTAAAGTTTAAAAAAAAGTCATCAAAATCAAAAAGAATTGAAATTTAGGATACTTTATTACGTTTATATTAAAATGTTCATTATGTCACTAAAACCTTCCCCCTCTTTCATCAGCCCTAAACTCGCCCTCGTCCATTGGTCCTCGCCTCACCCTCTCCCATTGGCATTCCTCATCGGCTCACCCTCTCCCATCGGCCACTTCACCTACTCACCCTCTCCCTTCTTCTATAGCTAGAAGACGAGCTGCTAGAGCTCGTCTTCGAGCTCCAGGAGCTCGACGAGCGAGTCTTAGAGCTCCATCGAGCCCAACTATAAGTTCATGGAGCTCGAAGACGAGCTCTTAGAGCTCCAGGAGCTCGTCTTCGAGCTCGTGGAGTTCATCTTCGAGCTCGTCGACGAGCTCAAGGAGCTCGACGGGGAAGACTTCGAGCTCCATCGATCTCGAAGACAAGTTTTTTGAACTCTTCGTCGAGCTCCATCGAGGATCAAGCTCTAAGACGAGCTCCTGGAGCTCGAAGATGAGCTCCAGGTGCTCATCTTCTAGCACCAAGAGATGGGACCGGGCCGAGGGCGAGGCAAGGACCGATGAAAGAGAGCAGAGACATGGCGAGGGCTGAAGGTGAGCAGAGGACCGATGGGAGAGAGCAGAGACGTGGCGAGGGCCGATGAAAGAGGGCAGAGGAGTGGCGAGGGCCGATGGTAGTGGCCAATGTTAGAAGGCGAGGCTAAGGCCAATAAAATAGTGGGAAGGTTTTATTTATAATTAATTAGTGTAAAATATTAGTTTAGTGATTTAATGAAGGACATTTTAGTATAAACGTAATAGAGCACCCCAAATTTAAAGTTTTTTTAATTTTTATGACTTTTTTTCAAATTTTAAGATATTAGTTTCCAATTTTTAAATATTTCTGGGGAAGCACCCCAAAACATAATTCTCCCAAAAAAAGATGCAAGAGGAGACTATAGCATTTTCTATAACCATGAAATAATTTTTATAGAGATAAAAAGTTAATGTCATAACTTTTCTTAAAGTCATAAATTAGTGAAAGTTATTATAATAAATAAAGCCACCACAATTAAGAAAAGTGTGACATCCAATAAAAAAATTATGAAGGAAGGAATTGGATAAATTATCAAATATATAAAAAGATGTTTGAAAGATATTGTGAGAAGAAAAATTAAATGAAAAAATTAGCATGATCATTAAAGTTCCAATTGGGAATGAAGATCAAAAAATTGATTTAGCTAATTAAATATTTTTTTTATCTAAAAAGATAAAATATAATGCTTATTTGGAAGCAACTCAAGATTTATTTTTGTGTTGATGTGTTGTATGTTATTTTATTTTTTTTAATATATACTTTTCACAAAGTCAAGCACTTGTGCATAAAGGAAAATAAAGTTGCAACAATCAAACCCACTCATTATTTTCTTTCAAGATACATTAAGTTATAAAACTAAAAAATAGCCTTGAAAATTTTCAAGGACACAATGAGTAATGGACCTCAAACACAACCTTGACTATATTTTTTTAAATAAAAGTCAATTGAATTTTTTATTAGCCATGAGTAATGCCCTAACTAGAGATGTCAAACGGGCCGGGCCGGGCCGGCCCGGCCCGTTTTTTTAGGGCACAAACGTGCTACCGTGCCCGGCCCGGAATGGTTTAAAAACATCCGGGCCTGGCACGGGTCGAGAGTTGGGACCGCGGGTCGGGATCCAATCAGACCCGACCCAAGGTATTTTATTCGAGAGGGTCGAACCGTGCCGGCGTGCCGTGCCGGGCTAGGCACGGCACGATTTAAAAACGTGTCGGGCCGGCCCAGGCACGGCCGAACAGTGCCGTGCCTTGTGCCAGGCCGGGCCGGCCCAGTTGACACCTCTAGCCCTAACCATATAAAATATCATAATCATGAAATTTTGCCTTAAACTCTTCTTCTACTTCTTTCACTACAAACTAAAATGGCCACAACACCCATTTTTTGTGATTAAAAATTAGAGAAAGAATAAAAAAAATAAAGAATAATAAAGAAAAAAAAGAAACAAAGAAGAAGAAGAAGAGAGGATAATAGTAATAATAATAATAATAAGATGATGATGATGATGAATATGAAGAAACAAAAAGACGAAGAAGAAGAAGACGAAGAAGAAGATAACAATGAAGAAGAAGAGAGGAGGAGGAGAGAAAAGAAGAAGATGATGATGAGAAGAAGAGAGGAGGAGGAGAGAAAAGAAGAAGAAGAAGAAGAGAAGAAGAGAGGAGGAGGAGAAGAGAGGAAGAGGAGGAGGAGAAGAGAGGAAGAGGAGGAGAGAGGAGGAGGAGTAGAGAGGAGGAGGAGACGAGAGGAGAAGAATAAGAGAGGAGGAGCAGAAGAGAGGAGGAGCAGAAGAGAGGAGGATGAAGAGGAAAGAGGAGGATAAGAAGAAGAGAGGAGGAGGAGGAGAAGAGAGGAGGTGGAGGAGAGAGGAGGAGGAGGAGAGAGAGAGAGAGAGAGGAGGAGGAGGAGAGAGAGAGAGAGGAGGAGGAGGAGAGAGGAGGAGGATGAGAGAGGAGGAAAAGAAGAGAGGAGGATCATATATGAATATATGAATATATGAATATATAAATATATAAATATATGAATATATAAATGTATGAATATATGAATGTATGAATATAAGAATATATGAATGTATGAATATATGAATATATGAATGTATGAATATATGAATATAAGAATATATGAATGTATGAATATATGAATTTATGAATATATGTATGTATGAATATATGGATATATGAATATATGTATATATGAATATATATGTGAATATATGAATGTATGAATATATGAATATATGTATATATTAATATATGGATATATGAATATGTGAATATATAAATATATGAATATATGAATATATGATTATATGAATATATGAATATATAAATAATATATGAATATAAGAATATATAAATATATGAGTATATAAATATATGAATATATATATATATATATGAATATATGAATATATATATATATATATATATATATATATATATGAATATATGAATATATATATATATATATATATGAATATATGAATATATGAATATATGAAAATATGAATATATGAAAATATGAAAATATGAAAATATGAAAATATGAATATATGTAAATATGAAAATATGAATATATGATATATGAATATATGAAATATATGGATATATGGATATATTAATATATTATTATATGAATATATGAATATATGTATTAATGAATATATGTATGTATGAATATATGTATGTATGAATATATGTATGTATGAATATATGTATGTATGAATATATGTATGTATGAATATATGTATGTATGAATATATGTATGTATGAATATATGTATGTATGAATATATGTATGTATGAATATATGTATGTATGAATATATGTATGTATGAATATATGTATGTATGAATATATGTATGTATGAATATATGTATGTATGAATATATGTATGTATGAATATATGTATGTATGAATATATGTATGTATGAATATATGGATATATGAATATGTGAATATATAAATATATGAATATATAATTATATGAATATATGTATGTATGAAAATATAAATATATGAATATATAAATTTATGAATATATAAATTTATGAATTTATGAATTTATAAATATATGAATGTATGAATATTTAAATATATGAATACATAAATAATATATGAATATAAGAATATAAGAATATATAAATATATGAGTATATAAATATATGAGTATATAAATATATGAATATAAATATATATATATATATATGAATATATGAAAATATGAATATATGGATATATGAATATATGAATATATGAATATATGAATATATGGATATATGGATATATGGATATATGAATATATGGATATATGAATATATGAATGTATGGATAAATGTATATATGAATATATGAATATATGTATATGAAAATATGAATATATGAAAATATGAATATAGAAAATATGGATATATGATATATGAATATATGGATATATGAATATATTATTATGAATATATTAATATATGAAAATATAAATATATGAATATATATATATATATATATATATATATATATATATATATATAAACATATGAAGATGTGTGTGTGTGTGTGTGTGAATATATATATATATATATATATAACTATATAAACATATAAATATATGAACAGATGAATAGATGAATATATGAATATGTGAATATATGAAAAGATGAATATATAAATATATAAATATATGAATATATGAGTAGATGAATATATGAATAAATGAAAATATGAATATATGAATATATGAATAGATGAATATGTGAATATATGAATAAATGAAAAAATAAATAGATGAATATATGAATATATAAATATATGGATATATGAAAATATGAATATATGGATATATGAATATATGGATATAATAATATATGGTATATAAATATATGGATATAAGAATATATGGTTATATGAATATATGGATATATGAATATTAGATATATGGATATGTGGAAATATGAATATATGAATATATGGATATATGGTATATGAATATATGGATATATGGTATATGAATATATGGATATATGGATATATGTATATATGGATATATGGATATATGATTATATGAATATATGAATATATGAATATAAGGATATAAGAATATATGAATATATGGATATATGAAGATATGAATAATTGGATATATGAATATATTATTATATGAATATATGAATATATGGATATATAAATATATGAATATTTAAATATATATAAATATATGAATATTTTAATATATATAAATATATGAATATTTAAATATATATAAATATATGAATATTTAAATATATATAAATATATGAATATATGAATATATGAATATAGAATATATGAATATATGGATATATGGATATAAGGATATATGGATATATGAATATATGAATATATGAATATATGATATATGAATATATGGATATATGGATATATGAATATATGGATATATAAATATATGGATATATGAATATATGGATATATGTTTATATCCATATATGAATATATGGATATATGTTTATATCCATATATGAATATATGGATATATGGATATATGAATATATGGATATAATAATATATATATGGATATATGGATATATGGATATATGATTATATGAATATATGAATATATGAATATATGAATATATGAATATATGAATATAAGGATATAAGAATATATTATTATATGAATATATGAATATATGGATATATAAATATATGAATATTTAAATATATATAAATATATGAATATTTAAATATATATAAATATATGAATATATGAATATATGAATATAGAATATATGAATATATGGATATATGGATGTAAGGATATATGGATATATGAATATATGAATATATGAATATATGATATATGAATATATGGATATATGAATATATGAATATATAAATATATGGATATATGAATATATGGATATATGTTTATATCCATATATGAATATATGGATATATGTTTATATCCATATATGAAAATATGGATATATGTTTATATCCATATATGAATATATGGATATATGTTTATATCCATATATGAATATATGGATATATGGTTATATGAATATTAGATATATGGATATATGAATATATGGATATATGGATATATGTATATTTGGATATATGAATATATGAATATATGAATATAAGGATATATGAATATATGGATATATGAAGATATGAATATATGGATATATGAATATATTATTATATGAATATATGAATATATGAATATATGGATATATGAATATATGAATATATATATATATATATATATATATATATATATATATATATATATATGAATAATTGAATATATAAATATATATAAATATATGAATATGTATAAATATATATATATATATATATATATATATATATATATATATATATACTTATATAACTATATAACTATATGAATATATGAATATATAAATTTATAAATATATGAATAGATGAATATATGAATATATGAATATATGAATATATCAATATATGTATATATCAATATATGAATATATGTAGATATGAATATATGCATATATAATTAAATGAATATATGGATATATGAATATATCCATATATGAATATATGGATATACGAATATATCAATATATGGATAGAATAAAGAATATATGAATATATGAATATATGGATATATAAATATATTATTATATGAATATACTAATATATGGATATATATAAATATATTATTATATGAATATACTAATATATGAATATATGAATATATGAAAATATAAAATATAAAAATATGAAAATATAAATATATGAATATATGAATATATGAATATATTAAAATATGAATATATAAATATATGAATATCATATATGAATATATAAATATATGAATATATGAATATATAAATTTATGAATATATGTATATATGAATATATAAAAATATGAATATATGATATATGAATATATGGATATATAATATATGAATATATGAATATTTGAATATATGAATATATGGATATATGGATATATAGATACATGAATATATGGATATATGGATATAAGGATATATGAATATATGCATATATGGATATATGAATATATGGATATATGGATATATGGATATTTGGATTTATGGATATATGGATATATGGATTTATGGATATATAAATATATAGATATATGGATATATGTATATATGGATATATGTATATATGGATACATGTATATATGGATATATGGATATATGAATATATGGATATATGTATGAATTTATATATATATATATATATATATATATATATATGGATATATAGATATATGAAAATATGAATATATGAACATATGAATATATGAACATTTGAACATATGAATATATGAACATTTGAACATATGAATGTATGAATATATGAATAAATGAATATATTCATATATGAATATATGAATATATGAAAATATGAAAATATGAACATATGAATATATGAACATTTGAATATATGAACATATGTATATATGAATATATGGATATATGAATATATAGATATATGAATATATGGATATATATATATATATGAATATCTGGATATATGAATATATGGATATATCGATATATAGTATATTTATATATGGATATATGAATATATGGTTATATGAATATATGAATATTAGATATATGGATATATGGATCTATGAATATATGGATATTTGAATATATGAATATATCAATATATCAATATATGCATATATGAATATATGAATATATAAATATATGAATATATGAATATAAGCATATAAGCATATATAAATATATGAATATATATATATATATAAAGATATAATTATATATATATATAATACAAATATAAATATTTAATGATATAAATATAAAATATATAAATAATTTATATATACATTTATAAATATTTAAAAATTTAAATATGTAAATATAACATAGATATATGAATATCTGGATATATGGATATATGAATATATGTATATATGAGTATGTGGTATATGAATACATTGTTATATGAATATATGAATATTAGATACATGGATATATGGATATATGGATATATGGATCTATGAATATATGGATATTTGAATATATGAATATATAAATATATGAATATAAGAATATATAAATATATGAATATATATATAATACTAATATAAATATTTAAATATATAAATATAAAATATATAAATAATTAATATATACATTTATAAATATTTCAAATTTTAAATATGTAAATATTTACATTTTTAAATATTTAAAAATTTAAATATTTAAATATATACATATATAAATATATAAAAATTTAAATATCAATACACACACACACACATATTATATATATTATATGTATTTATGTGTGTGTGTGTGTAGATATATCGATCTATCTATATATCGATATAATATTATATTAATATTTAAATATAGAAATATATAAATATAGAAATATATGAAAATATCGATATATGTATATATATATATATATATATATATATATATATATATATATATATATTATATCGATATAACCATATACATATATATCAATATATCGATATATATGTTTATATCTATCTATCCATCTAATATATAAATAGATAAATATATAAATATATAAATATATAAATATAAATATATGCATATATAAATATACAAATATACTTAATTAAATATATGAATATATAAATATATAAGTATATTAATATATACATATACATATACGTATTTACATATATACATATATACATATATAAATATTTAAATATATAATATTTACATATCCACATATATTCATATATAATTATATAAATATATAAATATATACATTTATACTTATATACATATATAAATATAAATACAAATAATTTTATAAACACACACACATATAATTATATTAATATAAAAATATTAAATATATAAATAGTTAAAAATATAAATATATAAATATATAAATATATAAATATACAAATATACAAGTATACAAATATACAATTATACAAATATACGAGTATACAAATATACAAGTATACAATTATACAAATATACAAATATACAAATATACAAATATATTAATATACAAATATACAAATATACAAATTTACAATTATACAATTATACAAATTTAGCATTATACAATTATACAATTATCCAAATATACAAATAAACAAATATACAAATATACAAATACACAAATACACAAATATACAAATAAACAAATATACAATTATACAAATATACGAGTATACAAATATACAAATATACAAATACACAAATATACAAATACACAAATATACAAATATACAAATATACAAATATACAAATATAAAAATATAAAAAGTAAAAATATACAAATATACAAAATAAAAATATATAAATATATAAATATATAAATATATAAATATATAAATATATAAATATATAAATATATAAATATATAAATATATAAATATATAAATATATAAATATATAAATATACAAATATACAAATATATAAATACATAAATACATAAATACATAAATACATAAATACATAAATACATAAATATATAAATACATAAATACATAAATAAATAAATACATAAATATATAAATACATAAATATATAAATATATAAATATATAAATATATAAATATAAAATATATAAATATATAAATATATAAATATATAAATATATAAATATGTAAATATGTAAATATATAAATATGAAATATGAAAATATGTAAATATGAAATATGTAAATATATACATATATAAATATGCAAATATATAAATATGTAAATATATAAATATATAAATATGTAAATATATAAATATATAAATATGTAAATATATAAATATGTAAATATATAAATATATTAATATATTAATATGTAAATATGTAAATATAAAAATATATAAATATATAAATATATAAATATATAAATATGTAAATATGTAAATATGTAAATATATAAATATGTAAATATATAAATATGTAAATATATAAATATATAAATATATAAATATATAAATATGTAAATATGTAAATATATAAATATATAAATATGTAAATATATAAATATGTAAATATATAAATATATAAATATATAAATATATAATATATAAATATTTAAATATATCAATAGCAGCCTTCTGTCTCATCACTCTAGAGCTTAGGGTAGATCTAACATCTTCTATGGTGATCTCATCCTTTCTCACTATAAGATATTTGATAAAATTCTCTTAGGATGTAGGAAGAGACTCTAAGAGCAGAAGTTCATCATCCTCATCGTCCACCTTAGCATTCACATGTTTAAGGACCATGAGAATATTGTTTTATGTTTCTTCAGAGAAGCTTCCTCTTGCATCCTTTATGTGAACAGCCTCATCTTCAACAGAAATTTATTTATTAGTGATTTAGTCATATACAGTGACTTAAACTTGAGCGACAATCATACATCATATTTTTCCTCTGCTACCTTAGCATTGAATTTATCAAATAAGCTTAACAAAATGGTTGAGTTTGCTTTTTCTTCACATCTCCACACCTCTATCTCTGTTATTCTAAGAACAGCTATAGTGTTAGGACCGAAACCTAGAAGAAGAGGACTCTACATATCGAAATTCTTTAAATGCACCCGCATTTTAATCTGCTACATACTAACCCAATTTTTACCGCTAAACTTCTTGAATCGTGTTGTTTAGGGTTCCAGCCATTTCAACAGAATATAATTTTACAAAATATATCACAAAATTTCCGGCGGTGAAATTTCTTGAAAAAAAACTTCTGCAACCCGCTCTGATGCAAATTGTTGGGTATTTCGCTTATAAGATTTGTGATTTATTGATTCAGATGAAGAAAAAGAAGATATAGTAAAAGATATATATCCACAACCACGACAATATACAAAATCATATAACAAAAACAAATCACATCAAGAAACACAAAATAATACAGTTCACTAGTCATTAAACACAACTAATTATTTCTACCAGAAAAATACTTATACATTTATAGATTATAACAAAATCAAAATATTCTTACAGCATGTGCATTAATCGAGAAAAAATTGCATAAAGAGAGAGAGAGAGAGAGAGAGAGAGAGAAATAGTCCGATGAAAGAGAATTTGCAGAGCAACGAAATAGTAAACAAAAAAACATATTTATATATAATAGTTTATTGTTTTAATTAATCAGAGCGGGTTGGATCACTTGGACGGGCTAGGCTCTATTCCAAATTTTTTTTGGCCCACTAACAGGGTAGCGAGACCCCCTTTATTGTGCTATTACTGCATTCTCAACCTCTTAAATATTTTCTTTCCTGCACTTACATAAAAATATTAAAATAGAAATATATTTTGCTCTACAAAACAAATAATCAAAACAAATTATATATTACATATTATTTAGAAGATGTGCAAATCAAGTCATAAGGAGATATGTACCAGAAGAGGAATAATTAGAGATTATTCTCTAATAATACTCTTCACATTATGGAGGCCATTTAGTAGGTAATAAGATTGCCCAAAAGATATTGCACTTTAGATTTTTATAGCTATCACTATGTAGAGATTATTAAAATATGATGCAACAATATGATAGATATAAAAGATTGGATAATATAACTAGGCAAGATGAGAATAGATTTTATGAGACCATTTTTTGTATTCTTTGGCATGTACATATTATTAGCAATGGATTACATGTCTAAATGAGTTTAAGCAAAAGCTACACAAAATAATGATGCAAAGATAATTATGAGTTAATTACATAGTAATATTTTTACATGGTTTGGCACACCATGATCTAACATAAGTGATAAGGGAAGATATTTGTAACAAATTATTTTGAGCCTATTTATCCAAGCATGGGATTAGGCTTAAAAGGGGAATTTCATATCATTCACAAATAAATAGGCAAACAAAATATCTAATAGGGAGGTCAAGAATTTAGAAAATAGTGAATCTGTCAAAAAAATATTGGTCCCAAAGATTGGAGTTCTTTAGAAAGTTTTGTCATTTGTAATCAAATTTGAACATCGAACATAGTAAGCAATAAAACAAATGAATTTTAAGGTTTGTGATATAAAAGAAAAGTGATTAATGAAACTAATGACAATACTCGAATTTACAAAGACAAAACAAAAAAATGACACAATAAAATTTTATAAAGGAAGGAATTCCAACATAGGCCTATCTCAAGTTGTTTATAGGGAAGATAAAGTCTCAATAGTATTGATCATTTATAATCACCTTTATGATACTATATGAGGTAGTTATCGTGAAATCAAAAATTGGAATAGAGTTTCAAGTAAATGGAAAAAGATTGAAGCAATATAAATGAGATCAAATAGATGCTAGTGTGACTTCAATGGATGCAGTTACTTTACCTTTTGAAACAATGATAAAAGTAATGGTATGAGGCAATGTTATGACTAATATGATCTAAAGTGTAATTTCATAAGCAACAACTACGCAAAAAGTTATGGTATTTTCCAAAGAAGTCATAGGTAATGATGTTGTGTCATTTCTTAAAGTCATGATATTAAATGTGTCACTACTTGAGAGGCAACCCAAGAAATTTTTTTGTACAGTTTAATGAATAAACACATTACAAAACAACCCATAAACATAAAAGAATCTTAAAATTTTAGAGCTCATTTCTAAAACAAAAGTTTATCATGATACTGAAACCAAATCGTGGTTATCCTAGATATATATTTTTTTAGTGTGAATATTTTGAGAGAGATTCATTGCTAAAAGATGTATAATACCTTTAGTGTGGATTATTTGATAGTCAACTTACTAAATATTCTGGGTGATGTGAGTTTACCTCATTATGTGTGCACATATTCTTGTATATATTATAGATATTTTTTCTAAATTCTTATTTTGATAAAACAATTATTCTTGTTTCTATTAGAAGTACACCTTTCATATATTTCTTGAATAGTTGCAACATCCTTTCATTTACATAATTCTATAAAAATAGTTGTGGCTTTCTTTCTATGTCATGTCTCTACCAATAAGTCGACATTTTTATTTTAATATACAACATAATTATTATGGCCATTATATCTTCTTGGAGTCATAGCCACACTATCTCAAAAATACTGAATAGCTATGATATTATTTTCTCATCATGGTAACTAAGTATCTCATTGGTATAAATAGTCATGACATAATTTTAGAGTCAACTTATTTGATATAGAGTCAATATACCAAGTGTTTTGAGTTGGGTATTATTTTCTATCATGACTTTTTGTCCTATAGAGTACTTTCGTTGGTCATAATACTTTCAATATTATGACTTTGTGCTTCAAATAAGAATCACCAAAATTATGGAGAATTCTAGCACCATGACATTGTGTTACAAAGAGTAATTATCTCAATCATGATAATACTAGTATTATGCCTTTATGTTATAGAGAATAATTATCTTAGTTATGACAATTTCAATGTCATGACACTTTGCTCAGAAATCTTAAGATTAAAGTAATGGTCAATCCCATCACTATGCCTTTGAGTTATAATAGGTAAAGGTATTAGTCATGGTCATTTCTAACACCATAATATCATTACTCCAAAGAAGATCCAAAGGGATGATAAAGTCACAACTTTAAGTCTATCCCATGACTTGTAACTTGGAATGTCACATGGATCCCCAAAGTATAAAAGAAATAATTAGAAAAATTTTAAGAGAGAGAGAGATTAAAAAAGTACAAAATAATGATGCTAAGAACCCAAGGCAATATAATTCTAACCCTTGTTTAAAAAAAACAAAAATTAAACAAAAATAATCTTTGATTAGAATTAAGAATATTTACTTAAATTTTTACTTGGGTATTCATTAGTAACCATCAAATTCATGAGATATCTCTTAGCATATCTCGCATGATTTTCTTCCCAATGTCTAGCTAAATGGATATCTTAAGGTTAATGAATATATTATGTTGTGATGAATTAATGAATTTATGTGTTTTTGTGTGTGTTTGGATATTGATGGATATGGATGTAATTAGAACCAAAATTTAAGATTTTTATGAATATGTAAGTTTATGCATATCGATCATGCTAGATGATCATAGATATGTCATGAGACACACTTATGTGGTATAGCAAGAAAGAAGTGACTGGCCTCATAATCTTAACATTAGAGATAAACCAATATGTGAATACCTACATTTTAATTATTGAAAGTATATCACTTATGAAGCTAAAAGAAAGATAATATTTAAGACCAATTCATTGTATACTTTTTAGAAGAACTAATATTTAAGTAATGTGATAATTAATTAGAATATCTAACTTATGAGTTTTATCATTATGTGTGTCACATACTGGCTATGGTAGTTAGTAAAATATATGTTATGAGATATAGACAAGTGGGGGAGACTAGTAAGATGGCGAAAACCATTTAATTATTATGAGCATAGCATTAATGAAGTCAAAAGTACAAACATATTTAATACTACATTATTTCATATCTTTAAGATATTTAGAGATTGGTGAATATAAGTACATATCCAAAGTATTCATCAAAGATAGTTAACATATTGCCTAAAATATATAGATGTGAGAATGACTCTTGCATAGAATGAAATGTTACTTCAAAATTAAAATATCTAGTTGACAACTATGCAAGGATTATCATTGGTATGATAGTCTAATGAATTCACCTTGCATGCTAAAAGGATTTTACACTAGTCTATGCTTTCTCCAACAATCAAACATTATATTGATCAAGTACTAGAGAACATCATAATTCTAAAAAACATAAGTTAACCTTAGAGTGTAAGTATCTTTTCAAAGACTGAGTACATTTATTTAACTTGAGCAGCAGTTAGTTTATTATTAATCAATTGAACTATCTAGCTAACTAAATAATATCTATGGGATCAAAATATAGACATACATATACTTTATTACTTGTATGACCTGTATACTTGTAGAGTTACATTGGATGAGAGATCTTCTCCCAATGATGTTTTGAAATCATGTCAATTAATGATAGCCTGGTACCCTTGCAAAGCCAAAATACCTCTCAAACTTAAGCATTTCTTTGTATTTCAGATTATCATCATATATTCTTATTACTTAATTTACTAATTGGGTAGCAAAGCGTAATAAAATTATTCTAAAATCTTAAGTTTCTCTTTTAGTTTAGGGTTACCATGATTTATTAAAAAAATCACTTTTACCTGATGTGTATTTTACGGGTAATAAATACATCTTAAAAATAAGTTATGGGGTTTATCTCCCCTTTTTATCATTATCTTCAATGGGTTTTAATGAATCACACATTTGCTACTACTATCTATTACTTCTAAGTTGATCTAAATATTCTATAAATTAAATTGAATTGACATGAAATATCAATGGATAAAGAAACTCCCTTCAAACTTTTCCAACTTTATCTTCATCTTCATTGGGATTTGAAACTTGCTATTCTTTGTATTCTACTTCTTAAAAATTTTTAGGAAACTCAATGAAAATCACTGTTATGTTTAGGATTCTCATTTTGTCATTATCTAGCCAACATGAAAAATTGAAATGACATAATAAAATTAAAATTTTATAATAATGTACATAGTTATGAATAATTTTTTTATGAATATTGTCGGTTTCCTACCACAAAGTGTTTAGTATATAAATATCAGCCCAACTTCCTACTCATTGTCATAGTTCCTTTAACAAGATGTATATCTTCTTTTGGTCTACTTCTTAGCCCAAATAGAATTTAATTAGCTGCCCATTTAGTAGAAACTTTACTAATAACTAAACATTTTGTAGTCCCAATGTTACATGCGGATGAACATCTAAGATGGTGAAAAGGTCATACCATCTTGATTTTAATATGCTAGAAAAAAGTTGTAATATTGAATTTAATTGTAATTCTTTCTGTCCTCGTTAAAATTATCTCTTTTGAATTTTGTTATCATATCACCTATTTGTTTTCTCCTTATAAACTTCATCACATTCACAAGAAAATATTCATAATTCTTCTAGCTCATTCATTTATACTTTCCTGATTTCATGTGTAACTTGTAAATCAAAATTTATCTTTTTCAAAGCCCAATATGCTTTATGTTCAAGCTCTAAAGGTATATGGCATATCTTCTCAAAGACCTGCCTATATAGAAACATTTCCAATGGGGTTTTGAAAGTTATTATGTAAGCCCATATTGCATCATCGAGTTTCAAAGACCAATATCTTTTGCTTGTATTCACTCCTTTTTTCCAAAATCAATTGATTTCTCTATTGTACATCTTGGCTTGTCTGCAAGTGAGAGGGTGGTATGATGTAGCAATCCTATGATGCACTCCATATTGAATAATGCACTTTGAAACAATATAATTTTGAAGTGTATTCCCTCATTACTAATATTTACTTGAGTAGTACCAAATCACATGAAAATATTCTTTTATAGAAATTTAACCAGAATTTTAGAATCATTAGTTGGACTTGCTAAGTTTTCCACCCATCCTAATACATAATTCATAATAACTATAATGAATAGGTTCTCTAGAAATAGTGGAAATGGTCCCACAAAGTCTATATCCCAAGCACCTTTAATATGCATTCAAAAGTATTTTATATTTTTGTGATATTTTCTTATATGTCGACACATATCACATGACTTAATAATTTCATGAGAATCATTAAAGAGTGTTGTTAAATAAAGGTCCAAGTGTAAAACTTTAAATATTCTCCAAAATGTTCACTATAAGGGGCTGAGTGATATTGTTGCAAGATACTACTAATCTCCTCCTCTAAAATATAATGCCTCAAAATTTAATCTACACACTTCTTGCTTCTAAAATATATAAGTATGATTTTATTTTATTTCATTTTTTAGATATATTTCTATCATAAAATATATATAACATACAAAAAAGAATTCTGCAAAAAGGGCCATATGAATTTTATAGACATATCTCATTCTCATATATTATATAAATGGATATATATTTTACACTTTGAAACTTGGTTCGAATAGAGCTTTAATGATAAATTGTGTATGTATTAAGGGGTCTAACTTTACTACATATAATATTGACTTTCATGGTTGATTGGCTGATATTCTAGACTTGGAGTATCATGTTTTACCAATTAAGAGGACAATTCTGTTTAAGTGTGAATGGTTTGAACCTATTTCAAATTCAAGAACTAGAATTCATCATCAATATAATCTTATGGATGTGTACCATAAGGAATATTAGAATAAGTATGAGTAATTCATTCTTGTGATGCATGTAGGAAAAGTGTATTACACCACTTATCCAACCACAAGAAGAAATGCATGTGACTAGTGGACTATTTGTAAAATAAAACTTAGATCAAAAATAAAAGTTCTTGAAAAGGATGTTATTGCAACATTATCAAGTGTATCTACATTTCAAGAAAATAATATGGAACTTCATCCAATCAATCATGTGGTAGATGATGGGCTTGAAATATTTTATGCTAAAGATAAAAACTATTGGGACATTGATGGTGCGCATGTTGAAGATGATAATCAGATGAGGATGAATATATAGATAGAGATGATTGTTAGAAATCTATGATGATGAGTAGACATTTAGTAACTTTGATGTTATGTAGTCTTTTTTTTTTGTAACTATTTTAATTTGTGTTAAATTAAAAAAATTCACAATTGTGAATGTCAAAGTGATTTCATTATGTTTTGTTAGAATGACATATTTTTAACATGTGTTTATTGTATTTGCATTTTTTTGATATTTATAATACATGAATTAGGTATGAGAGATGAAAATTCAAGTGGCGAAGTATTTTAGTTCATGGGGAGGGGTAGATGAAGTTAACTAATAGTTCGTTGAGGAGGAATTCAATATTTATTTAGTGATGAAAATACTAAAAATATCTTTCTACATTCTCCTACATTTATGAAGCAAACATTGACATCACCTCATCATGAGACACATATAGATTCTATCATTGATATTCTATCTTAATCTCATTTTGTACCATAAGGTATTGTTAGCTCTGTTCTACATATCATAGGAGGTACATGCATTTCTATTATAGTATCGACAACAACTAGATATTCACAATTGATAATAAACAACATATACCTTTCAAATTCTTACTACATGTATACATTATTATTTTTTATTATTTTCATTTGTAAAAAATTTAATTTGCAACTATTAATGAAAATATAAAAAAAAATTATTATGGTTAAAATATGATAATTTTACTTAATAACAAACTATGGTGTTATTATTGATTCAACATTATCATTGAAAATTAAAATAATATTTGCATTATGAAGTTTTGGATGCATAATAAAAATGAATAAAATATTAACTTAGTTGCAGAAATATGGGTATATTTTATTTATATGTATAAGTACATGCTGATATTAAATACTTATAGGTTTATTCTATTAGCTTCTCGTAAATTAATGAAAAACTAGTTGTAGAGGAATATAAAATGGAAAAAAGTGTTCCTATATACGAAAGAATATTATTGGGAAAATTTTGATGAACAATTTTATTGTATTTAGCAATATGTCAAAATGTTTTTTTTTATAAAATACTATGAAAAGAAATGCATCACAATGTATTTTTGTTTATTTTGTTTTTTGTAGAAAAAATATAAATGGAATAACAATTTGATCATTTTTTTAAGGATATATGGAAACACGTGATTAGTGTCAGATACAATGATAAGCTTGGAAAATGAATGAAAAAATATGATAAAGATGCAAAGCCAAATAGCGATCACCTTCATCTTTGGATAAAAAGGTGGGAATACTAGAATAGTAAAAAGTTCAATGTATTATCCTAGATGCCATCACAAAATAGTTGATCAGAGTAAGCATATAAAGGATCAAGACCTTTCGAATAAATTGGAGGTTCAAAGACTACCTACCAATATTTAATTTATTTGATAAAATTGTCTTTCCTAATTTATTATAATTTTAATTATGTGAAAGGAAATGATACTAAATTTATCATATGTATCATATATATTATTAGTAAATATTATTTATTTTCAGGAGGCTGAGTTGGGACGTCCACCAATACTATTTGATGTGTTCAAGTGAATGCACAAGAAAAAAAATGGATCATTTGTAGATAAGTAGCCAAATGATATTAATGTCAGTTTGTCGATTTGAACTTTTTAGTATCTTATGTAAATTACAATTTATGAAATAAAAAATTTTAAAAAATATAATTTTTCACATTCATAGGAATTAATATCAAAAGTCAAATATTTTTTTACCATTACTAATGAGTTATTATATATGAACTATTTGAATGTAATGACTCACTTCATTTTTATATTAATATTTAGTAGAATATTGATAGTTTGATGTGTTGATATTAATTTTATTTTAATATAGTACTGATGAGTTATGTTGTATTATAAAAATTGTAGGAAGCTATATAGAATATGGTTGCAATTGTTTCAGAATTCATAGATCCTTCATAGAGGCTCTAAATATTGATGTTGTGCATATTTACCTTCAAGCCGTTGGAGTGGAGCCAAAAAAATGGAGCGCATACGGTCTTGGTACCCATGCATCTACATTTTATCCAGGTTGATTTTGGAGCTCTTAATCTTCATCTTCCAATTATAATCATTTGTTTGATGAGTAGTTGTGAGAGGAGATGCTTAAATTTTATGATATTTTACAAAGAAAAAAATGAGGAGATACAACAAAAGAATGAAGAGATAAAAAAAAGAGATGAAGAAATAATGAAAAGAGAGAATGAAAGAATGAAAAGAGAGAAGGAAAGAATGAAAAGAGAGGAGGAAAGAATGAAAAGAGAGGAGGAAAGAATGAAAAGAGAGGAGGAAAGAATGAAAAGAGAGGAGGAGATGCAATAAAATATTATGAAGATAAAGAAAATTATGTGCAAGTTGGTAGAGGCTTAATCTCTTTTTCATATTCTAAAAAAGATTCATTTAGATCATTGGAAAAGAATACTCATTTTGACAGGGACTTGTAGCTATTTGTTATATTGTGTTATTATATTTTTGCAATAAAATTTATTTTGATAAACTTTTGTTTTTGGTGTTCCTATTTTATAATGTTATTAATGTGTATTAAAATGGTTGAACTTTGATATTTTTTATTTTATGTTATACTTTTTAGTGGATGGTATATGAATATTATTAGATGAATAATATGCTTGTATTTACTGGATTGCATGGTAAATAGTTTCTATATGTATTTATATATATTATATACAAGATACAGAAACTATAACAAATGAGATATATTCTTGTTGCAAAAAAAATAGAAATGGAATATGACATTTTAATTCTATTTCTAATTTAGAAATGGATTTTACATTTCTATTCCATCACTATTTTAGTATCTAAATAGAAATGGAAATCGAGATCATGTTTCCATCGCAATAGTAAAAAAGAACAAATTTCCATTACTATATATAAATGTTCGGGCAATTTTCATTTCTAAAATTTAGAAAGGAGCCTTTTAAAAATAGAAATATTCCATTTCTATTGATGTTGCTAATTGCAAATTGCGATAGAATTAGAAATGGATTTGGACGTTTCTATTTTATATCTTTCTTGTAATGATATATTTATATATATATTCATAAATTTATATATGTGTGTGTGTGCGTGTGTACATATATCTATATGTAAAAATAATATATATGTATGTATACTTGGCAAGCACCATTCTATTAGATTTTCCTTTTAGTCATTTCTTGAGTCACCATAAACTTCACTTTAACCTTCAAGATATAATAGTTCCATTTTTGCCCAAAAAAAATATCAAAATAAAATGAAAATTTGATGATATATTTATTAAACACTTAAAATAGAACTATGCCCTTTTTATTGAAAATAGGCAATATTGAGAATAGTATAACTTTAGTTTCCTAGAGTTATAATACATACAATTATATATCATGATATATATATATATATATATGAAAACACACACACACACACACACACACACACACACACACATATATATATATATATATGGATATCTATGTATAATGATATATATATAGTTAGATATTATGATATATATACTATATATCACTATATATACTATATGTATCATGATACACTATTCTCTAAAATAACTATTATTTTTTATATGCTAATGTGTGATTATATTAATGATGTTAAGGATACAATTATCATGACAATTGATAGTGCACTAAAACTTAAATTGTTTGGCTGTATGCACTATCTTCTTTTAAAAAAAATTAGGTACTTAAATCATAAATATATTGGTTTTGGTAAACCAAAACCTAATTGTCCATTCTTTAAATGTCCATGAATAACTAATGACAAGTAGGATAGCACCCATTAATATGTTGATCATCACTAAGTTTGATTCTTGCCTCGATGAAAGTGGCACTTGTGAACTTGTGTAGATTAAAACATATTTTAACTTGAAACTAGGATATCACATACATTCCTCTTTTTTGAAAAAAGAAATGAAGAGTGACAACTTATGGAAGATGGTTCCCACCATGAACACTAACAATAAATTGAAATTTTAATTCTTTTTGTATTTCCTCATGTTATAACCGAATAACAAGGCCCATTTACATTAGGATTAGGTGGGAAAACTAAAATAACTAATATTTTAAAATACTTTCATAATTTAACATTTAATAAATGTGGTAGGTCAATTTTTTGGGGATCTTTTACATAACTATGAAAGGAGCATTTCATCTTCTCTAGTACTCAACCTAATCCCAAGTAGTAATAGCTTTTTTTTTTACGTTGTTGCCTATTTTATTGCTTTATTATTTAGAATTTTTTATTTCAAATTATTATTGTGAGTTTTATTTTAATAACAAAAGAATCGGAGATGAGATTTATTATAGTATCTTTTGTGATTAATATTGTCTAGGAAAATTCTAATAAAATAGTAATAAGAGCTTGAAGGTAAGTAGTTTTAAATAGGGAGCATTGTGTCACTGACTTATCATGAGTGTCTGTAATTATATTTGAAGACTTTATTGAATATCAAGCATGTTATTGGGTTTGAGTAGAAATGAATGAGAGTGTTGCAATAGAAAAGTATAAGTGTATTGAAGATGATGTTTCTTTAGAGTTCAGACATGCAAACCTTATTTAAGTCTGGAGAGCTTGTCATTAGTCGAGGACATGACACATGACTATAAAAAGAATGTTCGCCTACCCTTCACAAACTAATCAGGAGTTGTAGCTACTCTCTTAATGATCCCAAAACAAGGCAAAACTAGTCAACATAGAGGCATGAAGTATAGCATGACAAGTTGGGTCTTACAGTAATGTTCATTGTGATGCTATTGTATGGGCTGCATCATTGCATGAATGAGTAGGCCCATGACAAATAGTATCAAAGTGAACACAAAAGGTACCCCTCTCATAAAAAGCTTAGCTGGTTGGGACTCTTAGCAATTTCCTGGAGGTCATGAGTTCAAGTCTAACTAGTGGGGGGCATTGGGGATATTTCTTATCTGCTCGGTTCTCCGGGGGCCCGAGGGATGAATACCACATAAGTGTGCCCTGAAGCTCTTGGTTTCCAAAAAAAAAGTGAGTACAAAAGATTATCAACATGGCATGTTACCTTCTATTAATATTGGTAGTTAGAAGTATATCTCTCCTACAAATACAAGCTTGCTGATGAAGCCACATGTGAAGTTGCAATAAGAGGACTCATGTTCTTTTAGAATGAAAAAGGTGCCAATTGTTATATAATACTTGCCTACTAGGGATTGAAGTTTGCTATATGTATTGCTTTCGATTTGGAAGTGAATAGGGACTCCTTTCATGGCTCTAGGAAGTCATGTTCCTAATGAGGGACATCCTCTTTGGCCCAACAAATTGACATGAACCTTAATGGATTAAAGCTCACAAAATATAGTAGTCTTTAAAGGTAATGATCAATGAAATGTGCAATGCACGAGAGTATTCAAGACACTAGATGGGAAGAATGTCATTGACTTATCATGAGTCAATGATCATAATTAAAGACTTTATTAAATATCAAGCACGCTGATGAGTTTGAGTAAAAATATGTGAGAGTACACTAACATGAGAGTATGCTTCTTTAAAGGTAATAGGCATGTCAACCCTATTAAGTTTGGAAAGCTTGTCACTAGTTGGGGACTTAGCTATAAAGTATATTGGCCTATCTTATACAAACAAATTGGGAGTTGGAGATACTCTTCTGATGAGCTTGGGGTAGAATGAAACTAGTCAACATGGAGGCATATTGTGTAGCATGGCAGGCTAGGTCTCACTATAGTGTTGATTGTGAGTCACGTCATGGGCTACATTGATGTGTGAATGATTAGATGCATGACAAATGGCATCATGGCTAGTATAAAAGATTGTCAATATGGGGTGTTTCTTTCTGTCAATCTTAGTGGCTAAAAGTGTCTCTCCTACAAATATATAGTAGCTGATAAAGTCATATAACACTACAATAAGAGGACTCATGTTCCTCAAGAATGAAAAAGGTAACAATTAATGTCTAGTAGTACATAATGGATGCTTACCTACTAGGAGTGAATGTTTTGCTATATATATTACTTGTAGGGTGGAAGTGAGTGGGGACTCCCTTCATGGCTCTAAGAAGCTATGTCCCTAAAAAGTGGCATCCTTTTTGGCCTAGGTATCAATGGGAACCTTAATTGATTAGAGCTCATGAAGAGTAGTAGTCTTCGAAGGTGGAGGATGGTGAAAGGTGTAATGTATAAGGGTGTGCAAGATGTTGGGTGGAGAAGAATTTCTCGGACTTATCATTTGTAACAATGACCATAGATGAGGATTAATTGAATATCAAGCATACTTATGGGTTTGAGTATACATCTATGAGAGTGCTCTAATAAGGTAGTACAAGTGTATTGAATGTGATGTTTTTTTGAAGTTTAGGCATGCTAACCATGTTAAGTTTGGAGAGCTTGTAGCTAGTAGGAGATTTGACTATGAAGAAAAATGTTGTCTACCTTGCACAAATTGATCATGAGTTGGAGCAACTCTTCTGATGATCCCAAAATAGGGAATAAGTAGTCAGCATAGAGGCATGAACCATATCATGGAAAGCTAGGCCACATGATAGCATTGATTATGATCATGTTACATGTGCTGCATTACTTTGTGAATGAGGAGGCACGTGACAATTTTCACCCGTTTATATACTTGGAAATATTTTTGATATAATCAATACAAATAGTTACTATTATTCTCTTGTAATATTTACTATAAATTTAAATTAATTAGTGGCAAATTTTGAAGTATAAAAATTAAATGGGGTAATTTTGGGAAATAGAAAATAAAGTTAAAAGTTATATTGATTAAGAAAAAAATCATAGAAATAAATAGTACAAGCTTGGAAGATATTAAAGATAAAAAATAGGATAAAATGGATGGCAATGTTGTTGCAAGTTTGCATTTGTTTGTGAAATGTAATATATTTTCAAGTATATTTGAATTATTATAAGCAAAGGAAATTTGAATACTTTGACAAATATATATGAAATCAAGTCATTTTACAATAAAATATTTCTTAAAAAAAACTTTAAACTCCTTGGTTGTGAGAATATATTTCAATGATAGAACATATCACTATCACCACTCTAAAAATATTATTCTTTCAATTATTAGCTATGAAACACAACATAAAAAAAAGGAACATTCTAAACTTTTACTTAGAGGTTTTAGGCCGCTCGATCGTGCTTTCGTGCCGGGCCAAGCACGGCATGGGCTCGTGGGCCGAAATCTGTCGGTTCGGCCCTGTTCGGGTCGGCTAAACCCTAATTTTAAAAAAAAAATTAGGTTTCCGAAGTGTGCCGCAGTACCTCCGCACCACTGTCGCACTTTGGGGGCTCAGCTAGCCTTGTCCGTCGAGCATCGGCTCGTCGTGACCATGCTCGGTGCGTGGTCACACATGTCATGCCCCCGTGCTAGGCATTTGTGCCATGTCTGGCATGGCATGCGGGCTGAATTTCCTCGGCCCGGCATGACATGACCGTGGCCGATGGTGTGCTTGGCATGGGCCCGAGCACGGCACTGTATTGTGTTTTGTGCCTCGTGATGGGCCGAGCCAACTCGGCCCGTTTGACACCTTTACTTTTTACTTGAAAGACTGATTCATATGAGCATATCATCATAAATATGATCAATTTTGCTATGAAGACAAGATTAGTCTTTAATAATATCATAGCTATTGTACTTAAGCAAGAAAGTACCGATATAAATTATAACAAACAAGATAGTATGGTTTCCTATTAGATAATTGAGACATTGATTATTTCTAAAAAATAATTGGTGGAACATGGCTCTAATAGAAGTCAAAAAATATGAATAAGACAAAATTATTGGGTAAGAAGATAATGAAATGTTATAATTATAGAAAGCAAAGATATGTAAAAAGAACATATTGGTATTATTAAGGAAAGGTAGAAAAAAATATTAGAAGATAAGAATCAGGATCAACCAATGTTTCAAATGATAGTGAATATTTATACAGTAAGACAACAACAATTACTTTAAATAATAAATGATTTGCTCATGAACTTATGAAACAATATGAAATATGACTTTTCTAGAAGAATAGTTAATCAATATGAACCTATATCAAATTGATGTGTTCATGAGAGACAATCATACTTTATAAATTATTGGTATTAATATCATCAAAATTATAATTCATGATTACACCATACGCATCATCCAAGTGAAACAACATGTGAAGGACCAAAGAAAAAATTTGTTGTCTTTGAGATAATTAGATAATAGTAAGTACAAAACTCATGTTCAAAATAGTGCTTGTGGACCAAAGAAAAAATTTGTTGTCTTTGAGATAATTAGATAATAGTAAGTACAAAACTCATGTTCAAAATAGGATGAAGAGCCATCAATGTTTCATGTGAAGGGGATTTAGTAATTTGAAACTAAAGCCAATATTGATTGTGGAATATGATTGTTTTATTATAATCACATTTTGTAAATACTATGAGAAGAGACATACCTTTAGCTTGGCTCAGCCGGATGGACTTCTCCCATATATTTACAATCCTAGAGAAACTTGAGGAAAATGACAATGCTATAGTGGATTTGTATCGTCAAATCAATGTCTTGTTCTTTTTATTTTAAAACCAAAACTAAATATTAATTTACATTTAAATCAATCTATTCAGTTTCCTATAAACACAATTAAGTTAATGCAAATAAAATTAATTTGATTTATTAACCAATTCAAATTAATTCGATTATAATTAAATCTATTATTTTGATTATGTATATCCACATTTTAAATAAACAAAAACTATAAGACTACTTTCATCACTTTTGGATAAAGCTATCGAAGGGACCCCGGTGTGAATAAGATCTCAAACTTCCAATATAAATTATTTTGCATAATAATTTCTATTAATTATAATTATACTTTCTTACTTATTCAAAATATATTGTATTTTGTTACTTTTCATAAAATAAACTTGTCATGTTAAGATTATAGATATCTATTGATTGAATCAAATCACTAGTAATCTAATTCAATTAACCTTTAATTATTTTATTGATACTTTACACTTAACTTATTTGAATTATAAAATTAAAATCTAGATGCAAGGTTTGGCAATATCAAAAATTTATAAATATCTTTAAATAGAAATCATCAATCTTTTTGATAAGACTTGGATTCTATCAGTAATTAATATTTATCATATGATTGACAAAATTATCCATTTCATAGAGTTCTCAAATATATTTCTATGCTCTACCCTTTATGAATCACAACAACTATTAACAAACATATGCAAATAATAACTACTTCAAAAATAAGAGTAATAATACTTATAATAACTATGGCGTATTTTATTTTACAAGTCAATATAAACTAATTACACCATATTGGTTCTATTCAATACACTCAAGTATATTAACACTAGAAGTTAGAACTTTATCATTCACCATAATTAAGATAGACTCACTGAAATCTTGTGCTATAATCTTGCTGATAGGGTGTTCAATTATATTTAGATTGTGAATAATAAACTTATATTTGATGAGTATCGATGATTCAATCTTCAATGCATAAGTTAATCTCTACGAACCAAATCATGTACAAGTAGAATAATGAACAAAAGTAGTTTTATAATTTAGCCCATTAAAAAAATATATGAGAATAACAAAAAAATGCTAATCAAAAAAATAATTATGAATGATTTTTAGCATAAACCAGTTCCAACATCATGAAGCTGCAAAAGGCCAAGCTTCTCTCTACATGGCATCAATGCAAGAAGAAGTTGGAAGGTCTCCATATAACCAATTCATGAGATCTAGTTTCACTATCACACGAAATATGGATCTTGCAAATATATGTGTCTACAAGATTAAGCATAACAGTAATGATATATTATAGTGGTATCATGCATAACTTATGGTCAAAGAAAATGCTTGAAAAGAATTTGTCAACTTCAAAGACATATTTTTTCCTATTGTTTGACTTACACTAATTCAAGTGTTTTTGGTGTTGTATGCTTTATGTAATTAACAATTACAAAGGTTAGATGTGATAATTATATTTCTTCATGAAGAACCTGAAGACGAAAAAATATATATACTATAACCAAAATATTTTGAAGAAAAATAAAAAAATAAATTGGTTTGTAGATTGAACAAAAAACTATATGGTCTCAAATAAGAACTAACATTCTAGAATAAGAGATTTGATTTCTTTATTAAAAGTATTTGATATAATAGATTTAATTCAGATCCTTGTACAAATTAAAAAAGATTTAGTGTTGGTAATTTTATTATCTTGTTTTTGTGTGGGAATAACATATTAATAACAAGCTCCAAAGGGGGCCAAGCCAATCCCAAGAATTGAATAAATGTTTGGAAATAAAATTTGATATAAATGATTTTGGCCCAAAAATAAGAATATAAGAATGCAAATCTATCAAGATGTAAATAATAGGAAGATTTGGATGTCATAATAGAATTATATGAAGAAATTCTTATATTATTTCATGTTGTATATAATTTGTTTTGATTATCTGTTTGGTATAAAATTATTTATGTTTTAATATTTTCATATAAGTACAGGAAAGAAAATATTAAGAGTCAAGGAATGCAGCAATAGCACAATAACGGAGGTCCCACTGTCCTGTAAGTGGGCCAAAAAAAAATTGGAGCAAAGTCTAGCACATCTGAGTAATACGACCCTCTTTGGTTAATTAAACTAGAAATTTTATTAATATAAATTGTATTTATTTTATATTTTCATGCTGTTGTTTTTCGTGTGTGGAACTGTTCATCTCTAGAATTTCTTCTCTCTCTCTCTCTAAGTGATTTTTCACGACTTTTTCTACACTGCACATGTTGTAAGCTTTCTGTTTTGGTTAGAATTTGTAATGCATAAGCATTTTCTGGTGGATGTAGCTAGTTGTGTTGAACGACTAGTGAACCACGTTATTTCGTGTGTTTTTGTTGTGATTTTATTTCGTTTTTGATTCTGTCATGGTTGGATTGTGGTTTTGGATTGTATATATATCATTTGTTGCTGTTTCTCTAATATTCACTTCTTCTGAATCACAATCATGGAAGCACAATTGCTCAACACTTCAATGTAAAGATTGTAAGTTAATTTGTACTCATTATATTAATTTCAAGTTATATACAAATATGAGTCCTGGAAATGAAGTATATAAGAAGAAAATATCTCAAATATTATATGCATCAGTTATGAGATGTTTAATGTTCACTATCATTTGTATTCCACAAAATATAATACAAATTATGAGAGCATTTAGTCAATACATGGAAAATATTGGTAAAGAATATTAGAGTATTATAAAAAATATTTTGAGATATGTTAATAATATCTTAAATACATAAATATGTTATGGGGTATCATACCTTAATGTCAGATACAATGTTTAGTTATACTACGTGGGAAATATTGATTATAATAGGTCAATCATTGGTAATGTGATTACTTTTATTAAAAAAGCCATAAATTAGGTTTTAAAATTATAGTCTATCATGACTATTTTACGACAAATACATAGTATGTTACAACTACACAAGTAAGTAAAAAAAATAAAAATGGTTTTGGAAGAACTTGGACATGAACAAAAAAAAAGATTGATTTATTTTGTGATAGTTAAAGTGCTTTGCCAATCCACATAGTTAAATAGTAAGTATTTTGATTGAAAATTAAATATATATTAGAAGATAATATTACTTTATATGAGAAAATGTAGAAGAATTAATTGCTAATATATAGAAAAATCACAAGGCAAACAACCTAGTAGATATACTAAGAGAGAGATAAAAGTGAGAAGTTTATATGAAGTCAATTATGTGTTAGCCTAAAATAAATATAAACAACATGTAAAAGTTTTACACTTCTATAAAATGTGAAATTATTTTTGTTCATTTAATATTTTCTATCTTAAATTATTGTTGTGGTCTACACATTAAGCCCCTTTCGTGGGTTTTTACTATGAATTAAAAGAAATGGCCAAAATATCTATATGGGTGGAAGTTTTCAAACTTTCCCATACATATATGGAACTCTATTGGCATAAGTAAAGTTGCAAGTTGCATAGAGCATCCTTTGCACATAAACAAACTAACATCTAACGCTTCAAGAATTGCATATGCTAGAGTGTTAGTTGAAGTTGATCTTAATGAAGAGTTGCCTAATGAAATATTTCTCAACTTCCGGTGCAGTTCAAAAATTTACCAGCCAATAAGTTATGAGAATCTACCATTATACTACAAGTTTTGATCTTTGTTTGGTCATATGATTGATACCTGTGAAGGAAACATAAAAAGGAGGGTGCAAATGACAACACTGCCCACTCATATGATCTCTCACGAACTTTCGATAAAAATAAATTTTGTGGAGTAGTTTGTTCTTGGGTAACAGAACTTTGGAAAACATAACTAAATTATCATTTTTTCCTTTTAACCATCCTGGAGATGCTTAATTTGAAAATGAAGATATACAACATGGAATTAAAATCTAGAAAAATTGCATAATCAGCTATTTTGTCACGAAAAATCCTAGTTTTGACCTACTCAAGAAATTCATTGATGAACAATGGAAGTTAAATGTTCAAATGGTTCAACACCATAGTGGATGGATATTATTTAAATTCAAATCTACAAAGGATGTGGAGGAGGTATTAAAAGCTAACCCATATTTGGTTTTTGATAAACCTCTACACATTAAGGCCCTCCCCATATGTTTCCACTATGGATTAAAAGAAATGACCAAAATATCGATATGGGTGAAGATGTGAGTGCAAACGGTTTAGGGGCGAGGGGTGAGGGGTGAGGCACGTAATGGGATCTCCACAATGTTTTCAATAGCTGGCATTCACAAAGCTGGCCTCTAATTTTTAAAATTCAACAGCATGGCAATGGTCGCCATTCACAATGACAGTCATTGTCACGTTATTTCCAGATGTACTAATTTGGGCATATTTTTGAAACACACATTTTTTTTAGATTTTTTATTTCAAATAGATTATTTCCAAACAAAACTCGAAAAATCACCCATGATAACTATTTGTGAAAATGAGAGATTCCTTAATGGAAATATCTCATTTTGATAAATTTTCAGAAATAGTATGAGATTTTATCCCATGAGATATGACTACAAAGTGTGTGTGAACCTAGTAAAACATGAAATAATATTCATGCTTTGATTGAACAATGCATTTTCATCAATTATGTGCATGTGTTTATGTGAACAATGCATTGTGTACGTGTTTCTATGAATAGTGCATAATGTACATGTTTATGTTTGCGTGTAGCATGAAAACAAAAAAAGTGAATTCTTATTTTGATGTTTAATTATTCTGAACTTTGTGTGCATGCTTGTGTTTGAGAAAAATATGAAATCTTCCCATTTTTATTTTACATGGTTATGAACTGATTATTATTCTTCTAAAACTCTATTATAATTTATAAAACTTAATCTAAGTTTCTATAATATTTAAGAATATCAAATTACTCTTTTTTGTGCTCATAGTATATTTATATTATGCTCATATCATAGTGTTCATGATATGCTCATGCCTAGGGACTACTTGTTTGATTGTAAGACAGGTCATTATTTATTTTTATACTTTGCCACATTCAACATAAAAGCATAAATTATATATTTCAAAGTTTGACCTATATTTATTTATTTAGTTTAATAGGAATTTTAATAATTCTAAAATTTTATTTTTATAGATCAAAATGTATCAGTCGATCTCCAATATTTTTTAAGAGATTTTTCTTTAGTATTGCATGTTACTAAGAAAGTAACAAAGCACCATGGGTCATTCCAACATCTAGGTGAAAATTGGTAAGATGGTTTGAAACAGTTGAAAAAATACAACATTGTCAAAAATGCCATAGTATTATAAAAATGCTTTTACATGAGGTTAAGATGAATATTTATAAACAATTGCCCGTGTGTGGCACCGTATGACAAACCAAAATGTTAATGGGATGGGCACACTACATGTAATAATGTCTTCATATATATATATATATATATATACACACATATACTCACACACACACACACATACACACATACATATATGTGTGTGTGTAAATATATATGTATGTGTATATATATATTGATATTCGGTCTCGGCCTTGTGTTTGATGCACTTGGGCTCTACATCATATATGGCTACAGTACTGTGTGTGCTTACATAATGACCTATAATAAACATTATGTCTTCTGACATATAAATAAATGAAAGTGCATCCGGTTACTCATTTTTATTAAAGTTACTTTTGACTCTTATCATTTTTTTAATATGGATATATAAGCATTGTTTAAATTTTTTCATAATAGAGCAAATGTCATTTTTTATATTGGATTTTACAGTTCTTTGCTCTCTCCCTAGCAATTTTCTTCTTCTTCTTCTTCTCGTGATTTCTCTCTTCATCTTTTCATCCTGATGTTCTGTAATACTTTTTGCATCAAGGAACTGTAATCTAAATACAAGATTTGGATTTTACTATTCTTTGTTCTCTCCATGACAATCATCTTCTTCTTCTCGTGATTTCTCTCTTCATCTTCTCATCCTGATGTTCTGTAAAACTTGTTGCATCGAGGAACTATAATCTAAATTCAACATTTGGATTTACTATTATTTATTCTCTCCATGACAATCATCTTTTTCTTTTACTCATGATTTCTCTCTTCATCTTTTCCTTCTAATGTTCTGTAATCCTTGTTACATCAAGGAACTGTAATTTAAATACAACAATTGGTATTAGAGCTTCATTTCAATCTGAGATTGAAGATATTTTGAAATGATTGTTCAAAAATCTTCTCCAGATCAAACATTATTTAGTTCCCATCCAAACCTAAATGGAAATTCATAGATCTATTAGATCTAATGGAGATCTATTTAGATCTAAAAGTTTTGTGTTAAATAAACACCAATTTTTACAAGATCCCTAAAATTTCTATTCAAATTTCTTAAAGATATTTGAACAGAATCATTATGACAACCACACATCTGAGTTCCTCAAGCTTGGAATCTATTCCTATACCCCTGTTTAATAGATAAAACTTTGATTACTGATTTTTTAAAATAAAAATACTATATATCTCTCAAGATATATGGAAACTTGTGGATATTGGTTACACTAAACACAAAGATCTATTTTCTCTGAAAAAAAAATGTTAAAGGAATGAGAATTAAGAAAATCTAATATCAAAGTATTACTGTTCATCCAACAAGGTGTCAGCAATATCATTTTTCCCCAACTGTTGGGTTGTACTAAAGCTAAACATGCTTGAGATCTTCTTAAGGAATAATCCTAGGGAGATAAAAAATTCCGAGGAGTACTTTTTCATTCCTTAAGAAAAGATTTTGAGAATCTGAGGATGAGAAACTCAAATTCTCTCACTGAGTTCTCCACTCAGTTTCTAGATGTGGTTAAAACTGAAAATTCATGGTGAATGCATTACAGAAACTAGAATGATAGAGAAACTACTTATATGCATGCCTAACAAATTTGACTCTATTATTGCAGTTATTGAAGAAACAAAGGAGTTGTCAATTACTCAAGAAGATACAAAAAAAGTCAGTTCACTGAAATCCAATGAGATTCGATTACTCAAGAGAACAAAGTCTATTACCGAATCAGCCATGCAATTAAGATGGGAGACACAAAGTGTAAAGGGAGATAATCAGGTAATAAAAACTCAGCAAAAAGAAGATATCCAAGTATGTTTCTAAAAATAAGTCTAGGAGATAAGAATAGAAATCATGCATCTTCAGTATCCTCGAATACACCTCTAAGGAGTTCACATATCTCTTGTAACATATGCAAGAGAACCAACAACACTAAGAAAGAGTGTTGGTTTAGAACAAATAACTAATGCCTAAATTGTAAAAAATTTAGGCATCTAACTAAATACTGTAAGGCAAAGCTCATTCAATATGATAGCTGTGCAAAGAAAATATTTTCTATAGAATACATATTATATGTGATAGAAACCAAAAATATTCTCTCTCCAAATATATGATTTCTGGATAGTGATTGCTCAAACCATATGGATGGAAATCATGATATATTTGTGAATTTACACCCCTTAATAAATTCATAAGTCAAGTTAGGAAATGGTGAACTTGCCTAAGCAAAAGCAAAGGGCAAAATCACTATTTCCACCCCAACTGGAAATAAAAACATAAATAATGTACTACTTGTTTCTGTATTGGACCAGAATCTCCTCAGTGTGGGATAATTAATAAAGAATTGATATAATTTGGTGTTCAAAGATAATTCATGTAATATATTCAATCAAAAATCAGAAAACTCTATTTGGACATTAAAAATGTCTTATGGAAGGAGTTTTCCACTAACCATTGATCAGAAACAGAATATAGTACTAACCATGAATGCTGAACAAGAGGCAACTCTGCGGCACAAAAGGTTAGGCCACCTAAATTACTCAAATCTGAAAATACGTTTACAAAACTAACTTGTGAGTGAGATGTCTTCTAATCTAAGCATTCTCTCTTTAGTATGTGGGGAATATGCCATGGGTAAGCAATTCAGACAGAGCTTTCCCAAAAGCACTACCTAGAGAGCATCCCAACTTATTGAATTAGTTCGTGCAAATATTTGTGGACCTATGTTAGTTTAGTCCTTAGCAAATAATAGATATTACCTATTATTTGTTGATGATTGTACTCGAATAATGTGGGTATACTTCTTGAAATATAAGGGTGAAACCTTTGATTATTTCAAGAAATTTTTATCCTTAATAGAGAGACAATCTGAACAAAGTATAAAAACACTTAGAATAGATATAAATTGTGAGTTTCTCTCATAAAAATTCAATAACTTCTATGAATATAGAAAAATTCAGAGATACCTAACCACATCCAACTCATCACAACAAAATGATATTGAGAAGAGAAGAAATAAAAGTGTAGTGGAAATGACTAGAATATTGTTAAGTGAGAAACAAATACTAAAACACTATTGGACAAAAGCTATTAATATAGTAGTCTATCTGCTCAATAAATGCCCAACTAGCACATTAAAGAATCTCACTCCATTACATGCTTGGAGTGAAAGAAAATCGAATGTACAACACTTAAAAGTATTTGGGAGTGTCTGTTACTCTTACATACCAAAATCTACTAGATCAAAGTTAGACTCCACAAATCTAGAATGTATTCTAGTTGCATACAATCTACAATCCAATGGTTATAGACTATTCACCAGAAACAAAAATATTTCTGGTAAGCAGAGTTGTAAATATTGATGAGGGTGCTAGGAATGCAATATACAAAATTTTGGTTTGCATAATATTAGTATACAAGGTTGAAATTTAGAATCTTCAACGAATGATAATTTTGAAAGCATGCCAAGATTTGTTTCGAGTCATTCTAGGTCAGAAGTAGATGTAGAAATGCATGATGAAATAAGTACATCAGTCAAATATAAGACATTAGAGAAGATTTATCAACAATGTAATTATTCATTAGTTGAGCCCCTCAACTATGAAGAGGTAGTAGGGCATCAAGTATGTATTGATGCTATGAATACAGAAATATCTGTCATAAAGAAAAATCACACTTGGACATTGATAGACCTATCCCAAAAACACATTATTGGAGCTAAGTGGTTGTTTAAAGTTAAGAGTCAATCAAATAGTAATCAGCCCATATATAAGGCTAGATTGGTGGCCAAGGAATATTCACAAAGGGCTGGCTCAGATTAATTTGAAACCTTTTCTCTAGTAGCAAGGTTAAAAACTGTAAGATTCTAATAGCCTTAACTAGATAGAAAGGTTGAGCTCTATTCTAACTAGACATAAAATCTACCTTTTTAAATGATAACATGAAAAAAGAGATTTATGTATAACAATCCCTTGGGTTTGTAAAACAAGAAACTAATCACTTTGTTTATAAATTAAACAAGACTCTCTATGGGTTGAAACAAGCTCTTCATGCTTAATATCATCAAATAATCTCATACTTGTTGAATCAAGAATTCAAGTGAAGTCTGAGTGAGACAACACTATATATTAATAGAGATAAAACTTCTAGAATATTGATTGTGTCAATCTATGTAGATGACATAATCTTTATAAGTAAAAAATCTGAACTGGTTGAAGCCATTAAACATAACAAGCAAAATAGGGATGAAATGTCAGACTTAGGCTCACTAAACCACTTCTTGGGACTTGAAATCTTTTAAAACTCAAATGGTTCGTCAGTATGTCAAACCAAATATATTCATTCAATACTGAAAAATTATGGCATAAATAATTGTAAACTAGTTTCTACACCATTAATTATAAATCAAAAGTTGAATTTTACCTAAGGCAAAATAATTGATATATAGTGTTGTATGCATCTGCAACACGACATGATATAATATATCCAGTACACCTTCTATCTAGATTTATGCAATCACCTAACCATATATATCTTAGTATTGCTAAACAAATCTTAATGTAAATTTAAAAGACCTTAGACAAGAACTAAAATATTCTAGAATTAAACACATTAAGATAAATGGTTATTATGATAGTAATTAGGGGATGTCCAAAAGACTATCAAAGTACTTATAGATACATCTTTATACTAAGAAATACGACTGTATCTTATTCTAATTAGTAGACAGTTGTGTGCATCTGCCACACGACATGATAAAATATATGCAGTACACCTATCTAGATTTATGCATGCACCTAATCATACATATCTTAGTATTGCTTAACAAATCTTAAGGTAAATTTAAAAGACCTTAGACTTAGAACTAAAATATTCTAGAATTAAACACACTAAGATAATTGGTTATTATGATAGTAATTAGGGGATGTCCAAAAGACTATCAAAGCATTTATAGATTCATATTTATACTAAGAAATACGACTATATCTTAATCACCAAAGAAACAATCCACAATTACGTTATTCACTACTAAAGATGAATATATTTCTACTTAATTAGTAACCTCATATACATTATGGATGAGAATGTTGCTGACTAATTTGAATGAATCTTTAAAAGAGTCAACTTATATATTATGTGATAATCAGTCCATTATATCCATAACTAGTGATTTTGTGATACATAGCAAAACAAAACACATAGAGCTTAAGTATCATTTTATTAAAGACAAATTAAAACTAATGAAAAAAAGTTGATTTTTTACAGATCTGAAGAGTAGTTGGCTGATATATTCACCAAGTCATTGTCTAAAGAAAAACAAGTTTAACTAAGAGAAAAGATAAGACTTATGCCTATTACATCAATTGAGGGAGTATTGATAATGAACCTTAGCCTTGTATATAATGTACTTGGATACTACATCATATATAACTACAGTACTATATATGCTTACATAATGGTTTGTAATTAAAGGTGTCAAATGGGCTGGGCCGACCTGGCCTGGGCCTACACAACACGATTCAATCATTTCTGGCTCGGCACGGCATGGGAATGACCCATGCCTGTGCTCATGAAATTACGAGGCCAACCAAGCCACGTGTCAAGGAAAGCATGGCTTGGTACTAAGGCCCGTGGGCACATTATCTCGGCATGAGTAGAGATATGCCCCGACCCACCCTAGAGGTGTCAAACGGGTCGGACCGTTTTATACAGGCACGATCGTGCTACCGTGCCGGGCCGGGAAAGGCACGGTTCCTGTACCATGTCGGGCCGGGCACGGCACGGTTTAAAAATAGGCGGGCCCGGCACGGCTCGTAGGCACGGCAGGCCGTGCCATGCCGTGCCGGCCCTCTCGGGCCCGGCCTGGCCATACTGGACGGGGCAGAGGCTGACCCGAGCGACCGAGCCCGAGTCCTGAGAGTGAGAGAGAGGCAGGGGCAGGCAGGAGGCCGCACGGACAGGTAGAATATTGTTTTTTTTTTAATTTATATATTGTAAATTGTATTGCTTAAGTGTAGAGTATTAATTATTAAATATAAATTTTTTTAAAAATGTTAAAAATGAAAATTAAATAAAAATTAAATAAAAAAACAAATGTTAGAAAATTATTTTTTTAATCAAATTCAAATTAGTTTAGCTTTTATTATATTTATTAATTATATATTAAAGTTATTAATTTTTAAAATAAAATTTAAATTGTAAAAAAAATAAATCAATACATTATGTTAGTAAAAATAAAAATTAAAAAAAAATTAAAAAAAAATTAAAAAAAAATTAAACAACACAAATGAAAAATTACCAATCATGCATTTGAAACCGATGGTCCGAACAAAACAAGTATAAGTTTCAATACAACGTACAAACAAAGCGTACAAATACAATGAATAAAAAAACAGCGAAAAAAAAACAGCAGATCATCATCAATCAGCATATCATGAGAATCATCAACCACAACATCAAGATCAATATCATATGGATCATCATCATCGGTAATAAACTCCTCCGCCATCGTAGTGGATGTAGATGTGACTGTAGTGTCTGTCCCAGTCTCAGCTTCAGCACGATCATGGATGCTAAACCTCGATTCATCTCAATCCTTCAAACATGTCAAGGCCTCAACCATATCTGGACGTAATCTCGATCTCCTATCCGAAATCACGTTCACTGCAACAGAAAAAGCAGACTCCGATGCTACGCTCGACACCGGAGGAGTCAGTAGATCCCGTGTCATCCTAGATAGCACGGGATAGGTGGACTCATATGATTTCCACCACTGTAATAAATCAAGATTCTTAGTATCAGAATGTGATAGGATTGAGCAGTAATCGGTATCTAAGTACCGAGACAGCTCGCTCCTATGTGATGGTCCACCCCTACGTTTCCCCCTCGCTAGCTGAATGAAATAATCGTCATCTCCGAACAAGGTATCAATGTCCGTAATCACAGTCTCACCACCACCACCACCATACCTAGTATCGTAGTATGTGAATATGTCAGTCAACTTCTCGTGGATGAACCCTTCAGGTGGCTCTTCCAGGTTCATGCACGAGGAAATGAAAGCCATGGTATTTTCTACCCCTTCCACCTTAGCCCTAGGGTCCATGCATGTAGCGAGGCAATAAAGAGATGGAACGGTAGACCAGTACTTCAAGTACTTGGTCTCCATCTCTGCAACCATATGGCTAAGCGTCATGTCAGCTCGATACTTCTTAAACATGCTACTAATGTTGCATATGCACCGGAGTGCAATACAAGTGGTGGGCGTATAAACCGACGAACACATGTTCGTCGTGTCATAAAATATTTTCAGGAATTTCATAAATGAAATTCCTGAAGCCCAGTCAGTATCGTCAATAATAAGTTCGTCACTCTTACTATTGACGTAGTCGGATATCACGTGTTCGTATCCAACATATGATTCCAACATCATGTACGTGTAATTCCAACGATGTCTCACATCCGATTGGAATTTCTTCTTCTTAAGATTCGTAGATAAACAGAGACTACCAAACTCTTGTTGTTTGCGAGGAGTGCGAATATACTTTAGTGCATTGCATATATTATCCAACGCGAGGGAACACACCTTCATACCTGCTTGAACAATTAGGTTAATCACGTGACACATACATCTGACATGAAAGATCTTTCCTAATGGTGCGTCTCTAATATTCCTAACAAACATATTGATCGCTACTCCATTATTAGAACCGTTATCGAATGTGATACTAAAAATTTTATTTTGAATTTTATATTCCCTAATTATTTTCATTATACACTCAAAAATGGCCGGGCCATCATGAGGATGAAGAATCTCAGTGAATCCTAAAATTTTTTTATTGATTGTCCAGTTAGAATCTACATAGTGACTCGTGAGACATGCATAAGAAGAATCATCGTGACTTATCCATATATCGGACGTCACGGACACCACTCCACTATATGCCATAAATTCCTTAATAATTTTTTGTTTTTCTAACTTATATATCTTTAGTATGTCACTCCTAGATGTGGACCTAGGAATCCTACGATAGGAAGGCTGAAAATAAGTCTGCATGATGGCACTACCCTCGGATCTTCCGAAAATCTGATCGGAAGACCCATCAATGTGATGAGTCTGGCCATGTCATCCCTACCCAACTCGCTGGAGTATACGAAGGGAGTAAACTTTGAGACTGGACTCGATCCAGTCTCAAAAAATGTAGTGCCAAGTTGGGTTTGCCTAGGATCTAAGGGTCCATGTTTTTTGGTGCATAATTCGGCATGCCTCTTAAGGTGCCCAGTCCCACATGAACTCTTGCATGTTAAAAGTCTCATACAATATTTGCACTGTCTCATTTCTTGTTCCTCACCCCTAACATTTTTTTGTGTTATGATTTTAAAATGAGTTCAAACTATAGAAGTCCTCATAGTTTTTTGTTTTTTAGAACTTTGGGTTGAGACGACTGGAGAAACCAAAGTTTCAGCAGCCGCAGACCTCTGTGTAACACTAACATTTTCATTTTCCAAATTTAAATACGTGTCAGGTGTATTTATCATTTTTTACGTTTTTTATTTTTTCCTAATTTTTTCTAGAGAGAGAAGCTTTAGAGAGAGAGAGTAAATAAAAACGTAAAATAAATTACCCGGTAAAAACAACGAGGTCAGTCACGTGCAAGGTGCACCGCAGGAAGCTCTGATGTTCAAAACTCAAGTCAAGTTTCACGAAATCCAAGCCGAAAGCAAAATCACGAGGCCCGAGAGAGAGATGCACGGTTTATTTGAGAGAGAGAGTTTTGAGAGGTTTTATGTTTTTGAAAAACATAAATGTTATAGGGAGGGTGGTAGAATTTATAGATTAAAGATATTAATTTTTTATAAAAAAAAATATTTTTTTTATATTTTTTTGATTTTTTAATAAATAATTAGGGGGCAGAATCACGAGGACCGTTGGATTCTGCCCCCTAGCCGTTGGAGACGAATCCAACGGCTGAAATCCAATATGATTTGAAAAAAAAAAAATTTCCCGTTGGGATTGGGTCGGGAGTCGGGACCGTGGGTCGGGTCCATTCAGACCCTACCCGCGGGCTTTATTTCGGGAGGGCCCGGGTCACGCCCACGCGTGCCCGCCGCCCGCCTGAAACCTAACCGGCATGGGAAGAAACCATGCCAGCGTGCCGTGCTAGGGCACGGCACGGCTCGGGCCAGGCACGGCACGGCACGGCTCGTGCCTATCCCGGGCACGGCACGAGCCCGGGCACGGTTTAAAAACGTGCCGGGCCGGCCCTGGCACGGCAGCCCGGCACGGCCGAACCGTGTCGTGCCTCGTCCCGGGTCGGGCCGGCCCGGCCCGTTTGACACCTCTAACCCACCCAGTCCGATGCTCTGACCCAAACCCAACTACTAGAGACCTGAAATTTCAAAATTTCTATCGAGCCTAAACCTAACGCATTGTCTTTTTTGACTTGAGTCCGAGGTCTAATTCCATTCCATTTAAGAAGCCAAAGCTTCTGGAATGGGAATTGTTTTGGTTGGTACAACGATCAAACCGACCCAATGGTAAAAAAAATCAATCTAAGTCATTGGATTTTGCCTCCAATGACAATAGGGCAGAATCCGACATGGGATTTCAGTATTTCGCATTTCGGTCTTCGGGACTCAACTTTGGTCTTTGGTGTGGATTATGGTGTGTGAATGGAGCACATATAAAAAAGCTAAAGTTTATGCATTTCAAATTAAAAGTATTTTTTTATTAATTAGTTTTTTAAGTTTTAAAATTTTAAAAATTCTTTTCTCTAGTCTAGTCACACACACACACACACACTCTCTCTCTCTCTCTCTCTCTCTCTGTCTACTCTCTAGTCTAAAAAATAAAAAAAATAAAAAAATAATAAATAGTAATTTAAATAATAAAAATAAAATGAATTATAATTTAGAAAATGAAAATCCTAAGGAAAGGTCTGATGCTGCCAAAACTTTGGTTTCTACAATTCATCGATCCAAATATCTAAAAAACAAAAAACTAGGACTTTGGTAGTTTAGATTCACTTTAATATAATAAAACAAAAAAATTTAGGAGTACCGAACAAGAATAGACACAATTCATATATTATAAGAAACTTTATAGCTGTAATAATTCGTGTGAAAATTGGCACCTTAAGAAGCATGTCGAACTATGCACCAAAGAATATAATGTAATAGATCCTAGGTAAATCTAACTCAGTAGTTGATTTTTTGAGGTTTGATCTAATTCAGTCTCAAAGTTTACCCTCTTCACATACCCCCAACTAGTTGGTAAGGGAAAGCATGGTCAAACTGATAATTACGATAGATCTTCTGATTATATTTTTGAAGAATCCAAGGATAGTCAGTATCATGTAGACATATTTTCAGCATGCATATCATAGGATTCATATGTCCACATCTAGAAACGACATACTAAAATATTATAAGTTAGAAAAATAAATAATAATTAATAAATTTAGGATATATAATAGAGTAGTATCCGTGACCTTCGATATCTGGACTAATCATGATGATGCATCTTATACATGCCTTACCATTAGAAGAAATTCTTCATCCCCATAGTGGCCCGTTCATTTTTTGAGTGTATGATAAAAACTTTAGAGAATATAAAATTCAAAATATAATTTTCAGTATCACATTCGATAATGTATCTTATAATGGAGTAATAATTAACATGTTTGTTAGAAATATTAGAAATGAACCATTATGAATGATTTTTCACATTAGATGCATGTGTCACATAATTAACCTGATTGTACAAGCAGGAATGAAAGTGTATGCTTCCACTTTAAAAAATATACATAACTCACTAAAATATATTTACATGTCTCACAGACAACATAAGTTTGATAGTCTCTATTTATCAACAAATCTTAAGAAAAAATTTCAATTAAATGTGAGATACAATTAGAATTATACTTACTAGATGTTTGAGTCACGTGTTAGGTATAAACACGTAATATCCGACTATGTCAATAATAAGAGTGACAAACTTATTATTGATGACACTAACTAGACTATAAAAATTTTATTTATAAAATTCTTAAAATTTTTTTATGACACTACAAACATGTGTTGATCAGTTTTTACTCTTATAACTTGCATTACATTCATGTTCATATACAACATTAGTAAAATGTTTAGTAAATATCTTGATGACCCGATACTTAGTGATATCGTTGTAAAGATAAAAACCAAATACTTAAAGCACTAGTCTACCATTCCATCTCTTTTTATATAGCTACCTACATGGACCCTATGATTAAAATAAAATGAGTAGAAAATATTTTAACTTAGAACCCATTTGATAAAACTAAAAAAATTAAGTGCTAAAAAATTAAGATTTTATAAGTATTGATTTTGTATTAAAAAATTATTTGATAAATTATTATTAATTGAATGCTGAAGATAAATATATTATATAACTATAAATGTAAAATGCTGAAAATAATATAATTTACATATACCCTTATTATCTTTGCATTACATTTTATACAACATAAATAGAATCTTTAATAATTTTTTTTCACTATAATTATTAATTATTATAAAAAATAAAATTACTAAAAACATATCTATATATAAATCATAAATTCAAAAAAGAAATAAAAATATTTAAAAAATAACCAATAAATCTAAACTTTTTAAAATTATCCAAATTTTTAATATAAAAATAAAATTAAATGAACAATTTAATTTGTTATTTTTTCTATTAAATTAATAATGACAAGAGAATTATGGATAGAGTTTGTGGTGGCGGAGAAATAACGAGAAGACAGGTTCACAAACAGAAGTGAATGAAAAAATAAAAAAAAAAAAGGAAAAAAAAAAGACTAATAATTTTTTTAAAAAAAATTGCTAAAAATTTAACCTTCAGCATTAAGTATGTCTCAAACTACTTAAATTTAACATAATTTCACTTAAAATCTTAATCAATCAATTCCAAATATTTTTTTTATCAGACATAATAAAAATTTTAAACCATTAAAATTTTTAATTAAGTTAGCTACATTTTTAAAGTACATTATCAAATTGCACCATATTTTTTCTCGTACATAAACTTGAAAGAACCACCTAAAAAAATCATTCGTGAGAAATTAACTGAACTCTTTACATACTACAATACTATGTATAATAATAGTAGTAAAACTTCGAATACAAACATGTATACCATATTTAAAAATAACTTTTCCATTCAATTACGAGAAAACAAGGTATACCATCAATATAAACAAACTATATTAATATTTAGATGCTAATTATCACTCAATCATAAGTCTATCTTTTACATGTTATCTAAGATGACACAAGATCTATTAAATCGCCTAATATCAAGCATAAGATGAAATTTTATTTTTTCTACCGCAATGTGATTATTTATAGAAAATAAAAATACATACATATATTAAAACTTGAGCAATCAAAAAAAATTGAAAATATTTAAACTTGTATCCAAAATCATTAGATTGCAATAAAAATAAAGAAATTAATTAATAATAATGATGCATGTGACTAATATCAAAAACAATATGATAATGACATTAATGGTTGTCAATTACCAAATTACAACATTTAATTTTAATTCTCATATTTATTTAAATTTAGTACATAAACATTAAATTTATTCATTAATAAATTGATGCATTAGATGTACATTAATTTTTGTAAATCATTATTATTTGCATTAATCTTAATTATTCATATTTAAATTTTAATATTTTATTAATCTGACACTACCATTTAATTTTAAAATCTATGTATTATTATTATAACAAATAAAATTAATATTTTACTAAATTTAATAAAAATTTAAATTTAGTTAATTATTCATAATTAATTACTATTAAATAAACTATTAAAAAAACAAATTTATTAATGGTTAAAAAGCAGCCTCTACCGGCGAACTAAACTATTTAATTTAAATATTCATATTTACGCGTACATAAATACCCCACGAGAGTGGGAAGCATAAATTTTTAAAATCAGTCATACGTTAAGTAGCATATTGAATCAATGATAATAGGTAAAATAGGAAAAGCAACTTTTATTCCAGAAGCAAAACACAGAAATATCCAAAAAACAACAGTGGTGAGCACTCTAGGAAATGCCTAATTTATCCTTGAGCACCAACGAAAACGCATGAACCTTCTTTTGATCAGGAAGAGCACTAGCAATGGCTTCTATACTCATGCACCTCTTTGCCCAAGCGATCAGTTTAGGGCAGTTGGGCTCGATCTTGAAGTTAGCGTGGGTTTCGAAAGTATAAAACCAGGGATAGAAGGCGATGAAAGCCAAATCGACGAAGCCAACGTCTTTGCCGCCAAAATATTGCTGGTCTCCAAGCTCGCCTTCAAGAAGCTTCAAACATCCAAGAAAGTCTTTCTTTGCCGTCTCCAATTCCTCACCGCTAGTGGTCCAGAGCTTTCTCCCAAGCTCATATACCTATAAAAAACTTATGAAGATTTATTGTGACTTTAATGTGTTTGGAAACTAATTAGATAAAAACAAACCTTTTTGTCGACATAATCAGCCCAAAAACGAGCTTGAGCACGAAGATAAGGATCGGAGGGAAGCAGGGGGTGCTCGCTGAGGCAAAGCTCATCAATATACTGAACAGCAATCAGAGACTCGCAGACTGGTTTTCCGCCGTGGACGAGAACTGGTATCTTTTTGTGTACCGGATTCATCTGGAGGAGGAAATCACTCTTGTTCCCCAGATCCTGTTCCTTGTAATCATACTTGATGCCTTTGAGATTTAAGGCAGCCCTGACTCTCATCCCAAAAGGGCTGGCCCAAAAGTCGAGGAGGATGACATTCTCCATTGGTTTTTGCGTTCTGGAGATTCAGAGTTTATCTGCCAGTGCCAGATAGCAGAGTAGTTGCGATGGAAGTCTATGGGGCCAAGGGAGTATTTGTAGGTGATTTTGAGTTGATTTTTCTTCGCTGCTCTTGCCTTCCCCGCATTTGAAGGCTCCGTGTTCCCGGATTTCTTTATATTTTGATTTCCACCTGTATCGCACTGATTTATTCCATCTAATCCACCTAACGTGACGACTGATGCCGCATCCGTGGAAACTTTTGGGTAGCAGTTGTAAGATAAATAATTTTAATTTATTTCGATTTCGAAACGTCCAAAACAAAATTGAAGATCACAGCTCAGTAGTATTTTTTTATGGAAAGTTATGTTTTTTATGCCCGAGATAAAATATTTACGGGTTTATGTCCACAAATAAAATTGTATCCTAGCTGTCACCAAAACCAATTTATATGTGTGTTTGTGTGTGTGTGTGTTTATTTATTTATTTATATATAAACCTATATAGTATCTATGTATGTGTGTGTGTGTGTGTGTGTATATATTTTTTATCACCAATGAATATGTATATATGTAGAAATCTATAAATATATATCTTTTAGAATGACAAGCATATATTATTTTTGGAATGTAAACAAAACTCGATTACATTGTAATTAATCTATATGTGAATTTTTTATCTTAAGCATCAAATAAATATAATTAAATTTTTTTTTCAAAAATATAAAAAAAATCAAAATCATAAATTATTATATTTTACTCAACTAAAAAGCATCAACTCGATTTTTAAAAAATGAAAAATAATAGTTTTTAAATTCTCGAAAACTACTTTTCAATTATCAAAACTCTTTACTAAAATCATCTCATTAAAGATTTAATGTAGGGTTCAAAGCCACTGTGTAGGGTACAAAATGTGCTATCAATTATCCATCTACTAGCAACAAATCAATTCTTTAGCAAAATAAATTATATATATATAGGATATAAAAAATTAAATATATAAATATACAAACATGTATAAATATATAAACATATAAAAATATATAAAATGTATAAATAAATAAACATATATAAACATATGTAAACATATATAAATATATAAACATATTCATACACACACACACACACACACACACACACACACACACACACACACATATAAACATATATAAATATATTTATATAAAAAATATAAATATATACAAACATTAATACATTTTTTTATATGTGTAGATATATTTATATATGTATATATATATTCATATATGTACATAAATATATATATGTACATATATTTATATACTAAAACAAAATTATGATATAGAAACAAAAAATAGAACGATCATTTCCATTTCTAAAGTTTGAAACGAAATAGAAATGAAATAGAAACAGAATGCAAATATTGCTAAAAACTTTAGAAATGAAATATAATTATGTCGTTAATTGAAGGCGCAAGTAAATGAAGAGAAAATAGAAATTGAATTAGAAATTATTACAAAAGGAAACGATCATGCATTTTCATTATAGAAACAGAAAGTAAACATTGCTATTATCATGATAAGAACTTGATAATAACCACATATATTTAATAATAAAAATTAGTTTGTTCTTACTACATGGAGAATTATGATGCATTTTCTTTGAGCAAATGTAGAAATACTTCATGGTTTAATAATCATCATAAGTTCTTACAAATTGAACATCTATTTCAAATAAATAAGAAGACATTTATGTGATGGAAGACAATTTTAAAAGGTGCACCACCTATTAGGTCAAGTGCAAAAATATTAAAGGTCATTACAAATATGGCTTTAAAGAAGTTGCAAAAATTGATGATGATTGATAAATACACAAATTTCTAAAAATTGTCACTATAGTTGGAAGAAATGAAGCATCTTTTGATAATTGCTTTATTGGAAAATAAATCTAACTAGGAATAACTTAGATATAATACAAATTTAGAAGAATTTTTTTTAATAATATTTTTAATATTATCATAAATGTAGAAGTAAAAACAAAAGACAACTAAATTAAGAAAGAATTTAAAAGAGTTTTATTCACATATAGAATTACATATATATGATTCAACATATAAATTTCCTAAAATTTATTATAGTTTGGACAATAATACAAAGGAAGCTTTGTACAAATGGCTGATGGAGCTCAAATTCCCTGGTGGATATGCATCTAATATATGAAGATATATTGAAATGAAAAAATATAAGTTATTTGGGATGAAGGGTCATGACTTCCATGTGTTTATGCAGAGGCTAATACTCATAGTATTCATTAAATTACTTATAGGAAATGTTTGGCAAGCTTTGATGGAAATAAGTATTTTATAAGAATCTTACTTGTAAAATCATAATAAATGAAGACATATAACATTTACAAAAGGATACACCCATCATTTTATGTAGAGATGAGGGTGTTTTTCCTTCAAGTTTCTTTGACTCCATGGAACATCTTATGATCAACTTACCTTATGAATTAATTTATAGCAGGTCCTGTGCAATACATATAGATGTATCTATTTGAAAGGTTATATATTTTTCATTTCAATATCTATCATTTCTACTGCATCTTACAAATAAACATTATTGTAATGAAGTATTTTTTCAGATATCTTCAAAATTTGAAAAATAATGTCAGAAATAAAGGCTAAGTTGAAGGATCGATATGTAATACCTACTTGGTTGACGAAATTCTAGTGTTTTGTGTGCACTAAGTTGAGCTACAAGTCTATACTATGCATTATGACATGTCATGAAATAATGATTTTGGTATGGGGAAGGATCAGAACAAGAAGCTATGTTTTCCATTTTTACTCATGCTGATTGATTATATGGTAGAGCAAAATTTAGATATTATTTGGATGACCATGAGTATCATGTTGCTCACACATATATCTTATTAAACTACGAAGAAGTTAACTATATATTGATTATAATGTATTTTCATTTTACATAACCTTTTATTTTTCATGGTATGTGATATATCAATATTAAGATTAAAATAACTCAAATATTGTTTTTATAGAATTTATGAAAAGGAATTAAGAGAAAGTGAATTGCATATTGATAATGCATCGATTGATGATAAGCTTAACATAGATTTTGCTTCTTGGTTTGAGAAAATATTTAGTATATAACTTTTCATGTTTCCTTCTAATAAATAATTTGCCTAAGTATGTTAGTTTGATTTTATTTTTTAATCCTTCTATAGGCACATTATCCATTATCAAATATCTCGAAAAGATAAATAAAGGGTCTTGTAGGAGGGTCATTACGAAGTTTATAGACATATGTCATTATTCTATTAATGGATTTAAATTTTACACTTTAAAATATAGTTCAAATAGATCTGTAATGAATAGTAGTGTATGCATTAAGAGGTCTAACTATATTATATCTCATATTGACTTTCATGGATGATTGGTTGAAATTCTACAATTAGAGTATCATGCTTTACTAATTAAGAATATAATTTTGTTTAAGTGTGATGGTTTAATCTCATTCTAAATTTGGGTACTAGAATTCATCATCAATACAACCCTGTGGATGTGCACTATAAAAAATATTATTGGAAATACGATCGATTCATTCGTATGGTGGAAGCAGAATAAGTATGTTACATTACTTATCCAACCATTAGAAAAATTTCTGATAATTAGTGGGCTATTTGTAAAATAAATACTAGATTAGCTATATGAGTTCCTGAAATGGATGGCATAGGCACACCGTTCCATGTCCCTGCATTCCAAAAGAATATTGTAGATATTCATCATATTAATCATGTGGTAGATGATGAACATGAAACATTGTTGGTAAAAATGGAAACTGTTTAAACTTTGATGATACACATGTTGAAAAAGATAATGAGGAAGAATTAATAGCTGAGAATGAATATTTAGATGGAAAATATTTGTTTGATATTTTATATGATGATTAGACCTTTATTAACTTCAATGTTATGTTATATTACTTTTTTTTAATTGTTACATTTTAGTTGTTCAATAATAAAAGTTTTTAACGTATGTAAATGTTAATGTGTTTGTAATAATCTTTTCTTAGCATGTATTATTGATTAATTTTATTTGTTGTCTTTGATTGTTTGGATGTTTATGAAAATTGAATTAGGTATGAGAGATAACATTCAAGTGGCCTAGGATCTCAATTCCTAGGGAGGGGTAGAAAAAGTCAACAAACAATTTGTGGAGGAGGAATTCAATAATTATTTAGTGATAACAATACTACTAATATTTCACCTCATTCACCAACATGCACAAAGAATACGTTGGTATCACCTCCTCTTCACATGCTCGTATTATTTGCCATTGATATTACATATTCATCTCATTATGCACCACCTAGTAATGTTAGCTCTATTCTACCTACCTTATGAGGTACATGCGATACTATTATAGCATTAGCAATATCTCAATATTTACAATCTATGACTAGCATGCAATGTTATGATAAAATCTTTATTCAGCTTACTCTCGACAATAAATAACATGTAGTCTAGAAAAATTAATTACTTCATGCATGAATATTTTTTTTCATTTTTCATGAATTTTTTACAAAACTCTTCATTCTATTATAAATGTTTTTTTAATATGGTATAATTTATCAATAACTAACATAGATTTTTTTAATGCTCCATCATCATCATTGAGAATGAAAATGATGTTTTCATTACTTAGTTTTCAAAAAATAATAAAAAAGAAAAGTACATCAAATTAGTAACAAAAGTTTGGTTTTTTTTTGTTTATATGTACGTGTATATGCATACATAAATTGAAATATATTAAATGTATTTTTATTGCTAAATATAGAAATAGAAAATGACATCTCCATTCCAAAGCAAATTTAGAAATGGAAATAACATTTCTATTTCGTCATTATTGTATTATCAAATTAGAAATGGAAATAGAGTTTCTGATTCCATCACTATGTTTAAAAATTAAAATGTAGCATCACAAAAATTTGAAATGCTTACGCAAATTACTTTTCTAAAATTTTAAAGGAGTCTTTTGGTAATTAAAATTTTCTATTTATAATTTCTTCACAAATTTCAAATACTAAAATAATTAGAAACAAAAAAAGTCATTTCTAATTTGCTTCTTTTCTTATAGTGATGTTTGTAGATATAATTATATATGTATACATAAATTTACCAAATGGTGGGCCCTATTCAACCTCTATTCCTAGGCGGCTCCCTCCAAGTGTTTATAGGTTGTTCGACCTCACCAACATCATACTCATATTGTCCACTTTACTCCTCAGGGAGCATAGTTATACACAAGAATCAATAATTCAAAATTCCTAGCACGAGAGTAGCAATTGATTGGTGGGCCACAACTGACCTTGTTCCCCTGGCAGCTTTTTATGAGTGTTAACTGATGACCTAGTCTCCACAATCATGCATACACATATTTTCCGCCTTTTCCCATTAGGATGCATAGTTTTACAATTGAGTTAGGAGCTATTCTCATGCCTCCAATATAATATCCTCTATGATTCGAACTTGTAAATAATCTATATATAGTTCAAATTCATAGTACTTAAGTACAAGTTGAGCTTGATATGTCAACTAGGACTTGGGTTCTAGGAATATGAACTATAGACAATAAGTAACATGTCATATATATGCAATAAATGATGGGCCCCACTTGACCTCAATCCATGAGGAGCTCCCCATGAGTGTTAAACAATTGCTCGGCCTTCACCACTAGGCATACTCATACCATCTACTTTGCTTATGAAAATGCATAATTTTACACATGAGTCAAGACTTATTCTTATGGCTCTCATATCACTCCCCTCATATTTGAACATGTAACCTCGAGTTAATAGTTCAAATTCCTAGTACTTGAGTACCAATTGATCCAGGTAGGTCAATTGGTACATAGGTGCCAGGAATTGAAACCAATGGATATATGATAACAAGTTCAAATCCTAAGGAATGTGATTTGGAATGTATAAATTCTAGCTCATGTATAAAATTATGCACCCTGATGGATAAAGTGGACAATATGAATATGCCTAATGGTGAGAGTCGGACAACTAATTAACACAACCTCACCTGATGAGTGAGGTTGAGTGGGACCCACCATTTGTTACATATATTCATATAAGTATATATATTTATGTATGCATACATGTAATTATATATGTACATATAATTATATATGTATTTATTAATATATTATATATATTTACATTTGTATATATGTATATATATATATATATATTATATTTATATTTTACAATTTATATATTTATATATTTAAGTAAGTTTCAATATGTGTGTGTGTGTGTGTGTGTGTAAATAAATCAATTTGCTTACCAATTCATTTGTGATAGTAGTTGGGTGGTTGATAGTGTATTTTAGTACCCATGTGACGTGACTTTGAACTTCACCATACCTCTTTGATGAGGTGGTTTTGCTAAACTACTCTGAGAATTTAAAAATATGTTTTAAATGTTTATTTAATTTAAATTTTTAACTTGCGGGGATAAAATCAAGTTGATATATTTTAGGGTACCAAAACTTAATATTTTTTTTATTTTGATATATGTAGGTTTAATAACAAATCTACCTCATGTAACTTTAAATGTTATTTAATGAAAAATATTTTATATGAGTTATATTATGAATTTATATAACTTTACAATTGCTCCTCTTTCTCACTTAATCATAAACATCTATATCACTTTTTAATCTCTCTCTCTCTCTCTCATGTTTCCTCTATATTTGCATATATAACAAGGGTTTATATATATATTGAATGATACACACACACATACACATTGTGACACACACACACACACACGTGTGTGTGTGTGTGTCTCTACATGATATTTTAAAACAAAAACATGGAAACATAAAAATAACATTGTGATGAAAACATTAAAACATATTCTACGTGTTTAAGTGTAAATAAATAACATTGTTGGGTGTTGAGAGAGAGGGGGAGGAGAGAGAGAGGGTGGAGAGAGAGAGCGAACGAGTGAGGAGGGGGGGAGAGAGCGAGCAAGCGAGGATAGAAGGGGAGAGAGAGAGCGAGCAAGCGAGGATAGATGGGGAGAGAAAGAGCGAGCGAGCGAGGAGGGAGGGGAGAGAGAGAGGGAGAGATGACAGAGGGAGAGAGGGGGGAGAAAGAGAGGGAGGGGGAGATGGGGAGAGAGATGAAAGGGGGGAGAGATGGAGAGAAAAGAAAGTGATGAGAGAGGGAGAGTGGGGGGGGGACAGAGGGGGGAAGAGAGAGGGAGATGGGGGGATAGAGCGAGTGAGGGAGAGGGAGGGAGGGAGGGAGAAAGAGAGAGAGAGAGGAGAAAGAGAGAGGAGAGATAGAGAAGAGAGAGAGAGAGAGGAGAGATGAGTTATAGAGTGTGTGTGTGTGTGTGGAGGAGAAAAGGAGGCACGGAAGTAAAGAGGGGTGAGAGAGGGAGAGGCAGAGAGAGAGAGAGAATCTGTAGGAGAGCAGAAAAAAATGGATAATAGAGAAATTAATATTTTTGTCTTTAAATCATAGAAGTCACATCATATAAGCACAATGTATATTTTTTTATGTTTATATCCTTGAATACAATTATATAAATTTTAAGGGTATTTTTGTTTATGAACACAAAATATAAAATAATTTTAAATACACTTTTTTTTTCAAAATTTAAAAAGTTACACAATTATAAAAAAATTAGTAAGTTTTGACACACTCAAATGTATCAATTCAATTTTGACCCAGCAAAATATTTAAATCTTAAATAGTAGCTTTCTAATTTGAAAACCCAAGTTTCACATTTGAAACTCACTTTTTAAATCTAAATTTAGTTTACCAAATAATGGAAATTACTTTATAATTCGAAATCAATTTTTTTTTAAAAATGAAACTCACTTTTTAAAATGAAAAATAGTTTTCGAAAAATATAAACCACTCTTGATATCAAAATGCGGTTTTAGAAGAATTATTTTCAATTTTAAAATCAAAACTTATATATCTTTATATATTTAGTTATATATAAAAAATACATATACATATATATATATATGCTATATAAGCTTATATATGTAGGTTTGTATGTGAGTGTGTGTGTTTGTATGTATGTGTGTGTGTATTATATAGATTTATATATATAAGTATGTATGTATGTATGTGTGTGTGTGTGTGTGTGTGTATATATATATATATATGTTTAATTATATATATAGCCTCATATATATAAATGTATATACCTATATATTTACATATATAAGTTTTTTATATATAAATACACACACACACACACACACACACACACACACACACATATATATATATATATATATATATATATTTGTGAGTGAGTGAGTGTGTGTGTGTGTATTTACACATTATTCAAAGACTAGTTTTCGATATTAATTATAATTTATATTTTCTGAAAATCACTTTTTTTATGAAATAGTGGTTTAATTTTTTTGGGAAACTAGTTTTCGAATCCCAAAGTGGGTTGCTAATTCAAAAATTATTGTTTAAGATTTTAATTTTTTTTTTTAACTTGCAAGGGCAAAATAAAGATGATGCATTTCACTGCACCAAATGTTTATAATTTTTGATTTTAATTCAATATTATTTAATTTTGAAAAAAGAAGTTTTGTTTTTTATTATTCTGTGTTTTGTACACCAAAACACAAATCTTTGTAAATTTTATAATTTTTTTCATTAATTGCATATTAATTTGATACTTTTATAAATTTTACTCCAGTTTAGCATAAGATTTAAAAGAGTTTATATTTTAATGATCATACCCTCAAATATTATAGATATTGTCTTTAATGAGTTTCAAACTTGATATATATTGTACATAGATGAAATCACTCATCATCGCATAAATACAACCCTCTAATTCAATACAAAAAAAAATACTAATTAACATTTGGAAAAGCTGAGTTTTGAGATATCAATATGAAAATATTTACATTTTCATGCCCATATTACACATTTCTTAGAAAACATATCACAAAAGTTTAAGTATTTATGTTTTGTGCCCTAAAATTAGGAAACTTGATTTTGCCCCACACAATTCATCATTCAAAAAAAATTACTAGCCAGTTTTTGAATTCTAAAATAGCCCATAAATTAGGATAGATCTTTTCAATTTTTATTTTATATATATATATGTATGTATGTATGTATGTATGTATATATATATAACAATTTTTTAACACGTGTGTATTTATAGATGTATAATAAGTATATTTATGAATATGTATATTTATTGATATAAATATATAAATATAAATATGTGTGTGTGTGTGTGTGTCTATGCAAGTATATTTGTAAGTTTGTAAATAAATAAATAAATATATATATATATATGTATACATATGCCTATATATTTATAGATCCAGGTATATGTATCTACACACACATGAATGTACGCACACGCACACACACACACACACACACATATATGTGTGTGCATGTGTGTGTGTGATTGTGAGTGTGAGTGTGTGTGTGTGAGTTTTTATATATAAATATATACATGAGAAGATGAAAGCAAAAATGAAATCTATACAACATGATTTCAAGTCATTTATATATTTAGAGATTGGAGAATAAAGAAACATACTCAAAATAATGAACATTGATAGTTGCTGTATATCATAAAAGAAATAGATGTGATAATGATCATTGCATAGAATGGTGTTTCACTTCATTGTTGAAAAACCAATAAGATGGTTATACGATGTTCTTCCTTGGTAGTGATCATTCAATGGATGACAATCGGCCTATATGCCAAGAGGGTACAAGCCATTTTCAAAATAGATATTGATAAAATACCAATAAACAATATCTCATACAAGTATATGTACACCAACCCTAGGGTATGATGTATGAGTATATTTTTTAAAACCAAATATATCCTGTCAACTTGTATAATTGTTATTTCAATATTGATTGAATGAATTATTAATATAATTTATGTTGATATAAAGACTTATTTATATTTTATTACTTTTATGACCCAAATAATCAGTGAGTTATGTTGGACCAGAGACCATCATGCAAATAGATTTTGTAATAAAAAATGTTATAATTTTTGGTTTTAGTTTAACCTTTTTAAAATTTTGAAAAAAAGTATTTTTTTTAATAATTTTGTTTTCATGCAATAAAACACAAATCCCTCTGTATTTTATAATATTCACACTAATTGCATATAATATGTTACATTAATCACAAATTATTTACTATGTACACACCTTAAAGTATAATTATCTCATAAATAAAATTTTAAATCTTATAAATAGGATCATCTATCACAATTAAAAATTGTATGTGTGAAGGAATAATATAAATCAATTATAACATATAATTTAATACAGATAAATAAAAATCATCCCCAATGCACAATACTTCCACTTAGAATAATATTTAGGAGGGTTTATATCTTGATAGCCTTGCCCTAAAAAATTAGAGAGGTTATGTCGATAACAGAGATCTACCATACATTAATGAAGAAACTTACCATCGAACAAAAACAAATCTCCAGTTTAAATATTTAATACAAATTTAAAAAATAATATTAATTAATATTTTGCAAAATTATGTTTGAGGGCACAAAACAAAAATATATGTTTTTATGACCCTTTTAAAAATAAAAAAAAAACATACTCTCAAAGATAAAGCATTATGTTTTGGACCAAACTTAATTTTGCAGTCAATGGGTCATCATCTAAAAAAATTCCTAGGAGGTTTTGGATTTGGTAAACCACTGATAAAATATGATGAACTTTTTTGATTTTGAAAAGTGGTGTTTTTTTTTAAATTATTTATATATATATAAATTAAAAGATTTTTTAAATGTTTTTCCTAGGTAGTTTGTGTGCATGATTGCATGTATGTGTGGGCACAAACTGCCAATCAAATGAGAAACTCCTCTTAGATTTCAAAAATTAGTTTCACTTTTAAATTGAAGTTTTATATACATTTGTGTGTATGCTTATATAAATGTGTGTGTGTGTGTGTGTGTATAATTATATGCTTATATATAAACCTATATGTGTGTGTGTGTGTTTATAGAAGTATTAATATGTATATTCATAAAAATATATATTTATTGATATGTGTGTGTGTGTGTGCGCATGTATATTTATAGATATAGATATATATATATATAACAAATAAATATATATAATAACCTAAATTTACACACACACACACATATTCTATACATATAAATAATATGTATTTGTATGTTTATATATATATATATATAGCTATATATATATATATAATTATAAGTATATATGTACATATACATATTTATATAAAAGTATATACTTATATACATATAAATCTATTATGTATATGTGTGCATGTATGTAGTTATAAAAATATATATAAGCCTATACATACATACATACATATATATATATACTATTTCTTACCACATTTGTAGCACTTAATATTATTCTTACTTCTAAATTTTGATCTATCATAATTCTAACTCATACTAGGGTCATGCTCCATTGATCTCCCTCGTATCATGGTCAAGGAATCTCCTAGCTATGCAATTGCATAACTATATTTTTTATTTTATGTGTCTGCTTTCTTCTTATAAGATGGTAGATGTAATACTATTAAAGATTAAATTATCTATCATAGCATCATTCATTAGATTGATGATGAGTTGATCATACAAATAAGGTAAACTATGAAGTAAAATCTCAACACATTCAACTTCTTTTATTTTATGACCCAATGTAGTAAATTGAGAAAATAAAATATTTAGAGTGTTAATATGATCAGTTATTATAACTAATTCAATTATTCGTAGAGTGTAAAGTAGTCATTTAGGAAGATATTGTTGTGATGTGACTTTGCCACATATAATTTTGTGAGAGTATCCTAAATTTTTTTTTCCATATTCTTTTCTGCCATACTTGACAATATTCAATCATTAAGTACCAAATGCATATCAGTGACTGCATTACTATTCATTTCATTCCACTTATCTTCAAGAATTCTAGTGGGCCATTTTCCAATAGTATTTAAGTAATTTTCTTTCTTCAAAATTACCTTAATTTTGATTTTTCATAATGAAAAAATACTTCTATTGAATTTTTCTATTTCAACTTTTATTGTTATGTTCCACTTTTATAGTGAATAGTAAATTGATAATAATAATAACTATTTGTATTATTATACCAAAAAAAAGTACGAGGTAAGTAGAGGAATATTATACCCTCTTAAAAACCACAGACTTAGAGACTCTTATTATGAAATCCCGAAAAATAAATGAATAAATAATTAACATGATTTGCTTTCTGAGAAAAATGGGCAAAATGGTAATCTTGAAATAATAAAAAAATAATAATCAACTGAAAATTGTAAAACCCTGATGATAAAATGGATGTTGTTGTCGAATTCGTCTTGGAAAAATTAATTACGGTGTCAAATTTCGTTAAATTCTAAGAAAGTCAGCATTTAGTTATATTTTTATTTATTTAAAAAATTATTAGAATATTTATAAAAAAAATTACAAGTAATCGGAGGACCATGCCACGACGTCCGCACGTGGTTGGGCATGCGCAGATGCGGTCCAGCTAGCAGTCCAGGTGTCAAACAAAGAAAAAAAATTAATTAATTAATATTAATAATCATAAGTAAAAAAAAAGGTCTGGAATCCGAAAAACAGGATAATGCTGAAAAAAAATAATGCTTTTGCAATAGGATACAGTACAGAATGAAAAAAAAAATAAAAAGATCAGTTGATTTTCTTTTAATTATAACAGATTATTCTGGAGTCGGAAGAGAATAGTACAAGAACTAAAGTTAATATACACCATGAGATATTCAATTCGATATCAAATTTATAAAATTTTCGTGAAATTTTCTGAAAAGTTGCGGTTTTCTCTTATTAGAATTTCTTTCTATTTAAAGGTCATAAATGATCATGTTTTATATTTCAATTCGAATTATTAGAAATTTTATTGGAAATGATTAATTGGTGAAAATTTTCGGTATTTTATTTAGTAAAAGTTAGTGCAGGATAAATTGGATTTAGATTGTTATAATTGTGTCTGAAATATTGGTTAAATTGGAAATAACATAATTGCATTTCATGTGCACGGGAACATTTCATATACATGGGTGGGTGCATGATATATATATATATATATATGCATATGGATGGTATTTAGTGAACTCGAATTGGGACAACGTCTAGACTGAGTCACGTGGGATTTTTATGGAATATGGTTATTATAAATTTGCGAACTCGAACTGGGGCAACATTCAGGCTAAGTTACATGGTGATTTTTGGAAAATATCCAACAAAAAAAATATTTTGTCGGAGAAATGTCAAATATATTTTTCGGAGGAGGTACATATTTTCGGAGTAAATCTAAGAAAATCATATTTTATTCGGATAAATGTCCAATATATTTTTCGGAGGAGGTACATATTTTTCGGAATAATTCCAAAAAATAAATATTTCTATAGATAGATATATATATTATGTCATACTTGTCTTTGGCATGTGTGAGGGAGTCAATGGAACTTAGGAACATGGGCATACATTTCATCCATAATTGTATTCATATACACATTGTACTTGAATGAGTATTAATATATATTCATGATGTTTTACATGTACTTAGATAGAAAGTAACTCTGTAGAAGTTTACCCCTACTGAACTTTGCTCACTCCGTTGCGGGATCCCTTTTTAGGTACAGGTCCAGGGCAGATGATAGATCTACATACGGAATCGCACATGTGAAGGGAAACCGGTTGTGGCTTAAATATATTGTATGTTTTATTATTCCACTGAACTAATAAAATTAAAAAAAATTATGGTACATTTGAGAAAATTTTATTTTATTGCACATTGTATTGTGTGATAAAATGAATGGGACCCCTGGGGGATAGGTGTCACAGCTTTGTATCAGATGATAAGTATATGATTACTTATAACTCAGAAATTGGTATACGTTTCATAATGTGATAGGAAAGTTTAGATATATAAATATCTAATACTCGGAAAAAAAAAGAATCATAGGGTAAAGAAACATAACCTTATCGGTTTAGAAAATGAAACGTTATTTTCAAAATGAAATGTCTATTATTAGTTGGCATGTGCACTAATAATAGAGAATGACTGTGATTCTTATATTATTATTTGACTTATGAAAAGATGGCAAGTAGAGAATTAGGACACCGGGGACGTCCACGAAATGAGGATCAATCCCCAGCCTTCGTTGATCAACAGTTTCTAATAGAGGCTGTGGGTGTCGCTGTTGCAAGAGTTGCACAACCTAGTGCAACTGGAGGTCAAGAAGGATCAACTAGTCTCCAAAAGTTCAAGGCACATCATCCTCCAACATTTATGGGGAGAGGGGACCTAATGGCGGCATATCATTGATTTCGACAATTTGATAAAATCTTGGATACAATGGAAATCACTTCCAATGCTACCAAGATCCGGCTAGCAGTATTCCAGCTAGAGGGTAAGTCCCGAATTTGGTGGGATTGGATCAAGGCCTCGAAGAATATATAGGCAAAGACATGGTAATAATTCCAAGAACTCTTTATGAAAGAATATTTTCTTACTTCAGCCAGACATGTCAAGGCCCGAGAATTCCTTGAACTTAGACAAGGAAATATGACGGTGCTGGACTACATGGCTAAATTCACTGAGTTGGCACATTGTGGGAATGATTATGTCACTACTAATGTGGCTAAAGTTTAAAAATTTGAAGATAGATTAAAATTATCCATCCGAGGCAAGATTGTCGGATTTCTTATCCAAGATATGAATTCGATGGTTAAGACAGCTTTAGCCATCGAACAAAAGGTCGGGGATGTACGAAATATCCGGGAAATGAGTGGAAGTACTAGCAGAAAGAGAAAAGAGAATCAATATTTTCTAAAAAATGGCAGAGACCATTTATCTCACGAAGATTTCATGGTCAATGTCGTGATTATCAAGGCCAAAGCCAGACTGGGAATTCTAGTCAAATTAGATAGAAAATTTATTTTTTTTTGTCATCAACCTGGACATTAGAAATGAGAGTGTCCACTGAAGCAAGGATCCCAGGATTATGAGACATCATAGTCTCAGACATCCATGGGACATACGCAAACATGATTTATTCTTCATTTCTCTAGTATGGGTCTAAGGAATTTGGTGCAATCTCAAGGTATTCACAAATATCTCCTATCTCACAAACATACCTAGGATGCCAAGGCATGGTTCAGGGTCGAGGAAAGAGCTCATAGACCAGGAATTTATGGACCCAAGGGCATGTCTATGCAATTATACCACAAATGGAGAGGATAGATAAGTCAGTAATACAATGTACTTTCTTACTTTTTCATTTATGGGAAAGAGTTCTATTTGATTCTGGTGCATCACATTCATTTATTTCTACATCATGTGTGATAGAATTGAAATTAGATGTTAAAAACTTGGACAAGCTATTGCACGTGATTTCTCCTTTGGGGTCTAAGATGCAAATTAGTCAGATATGTCAAGATTGTGAGTTAAAAATCTCAAGGATTGTATTCATGGAAGACCTTAGAATCATGGATATGTTCGATTTTGATATAATTCTTGGCATTGACTGATTAATAGCACATCGAGTCATTATTGATTATGATCGTAGAAGAATTATTATCCACACACCAGATGATATATGTATTGAATTTCAAAGGGATAAGCTTGATGCTTTACCCCATACTATATATGATTCTAAATTGCATGGACAACTTATGGGTTGGCTGGCATGTCTCACCCTAGAAGAGGAGAGAACATTGAATATGGATCTTTCTCGAATATTTTGTGAATACGATGATATTTTTCCAAATGAATTACAAGGATTACCACCACACAAAAATATGGATTTTTGTATTAAGTTACATCCTAATACATCATCCATTTATATGACTCCACATAGAATAACATCGATTGAATTATAAGAACTCAAGGTCCAGATATAAGATTTGTTGGACAAGGGTTTTATTAGACCCAGCACTTCACCTTAGGGTGCTCCGGCTTTATTTGCCAAGAAGAAAGATAAAACCCTTTGACAGTGTATTGATTATCGATAGTTGAATAGGGTTATAATAAAGAATCGATATCCATTACTAAGAATTAATGATTTATTTGACCAGTTAAAAGGGGTACATGTCTTTTCTAAAATATATCTTCGTACTGGATATCACTAGTTACGAGTTAGAAAGGCTGACATCCCTGAGATAGCATTTAAAACATGGTATGGGCATTTTGAGTTTATAGTAATGCCTTTCGAATTAATGAATGCATCAACAGCATTCATGGATAGAATATTTTAGATTATTTAGATTATTTTGTTATGATTTTTGTGGATGACATTTTAAATTATTCTCAGTCCGAATGAGAGCATGAGGATCATTTACATATTGTTCTCCAAACTTTGAGAGAACATAAGTTGTATGCCAAGTTTGGTAAATGTGACTTTTGGTTGATAGAAGTAAAATTTTTGGGACATGTAGTATCAACTACTTGTATCTTAGTGGACCCTAAAAAGTCAAGGCAGTCATGAGTTGAGAGAGACTAGAGTCATTTTTTGAAATATGTAGTTTTTTGGGATTGGTTGGGTATTACAGAAAATTTATTGAGAATTTTTCCCGGTTAGCTGCTCCAATGACTAGATTGACCAAGAAAGAAGTCAAGGATGAGTGGACTGATTCATGTGAAAAGACATTCCAGGAATTAAAAGGAGACTTCAGCTCCTATTCTGATAGTTATAGATAGGGGGCAGAAAAATATAGTGTATTGTGATACCTCGAAAGATGGATTGGGATGTGTTCTGATGTAATCTAGAAGAGTTGTAGCTTATGGTTCAAGATAGTTAAAGAATCATGAAATGAATTATCCCACACATGATATAGAGTTGGCAGCTATAGTCTTTGCTTTAAAAATATGATGCCACTATTTGTATGGGGAGCAATTTGAGGTATATTTTGACCATAAAAGTCTGAAATATATCTTTACACAATGAGATCTTAACATGATACAACATGATGGATGGAGTATCTAGAAGATTATAATTTTACTTTGCATTACCATCCAAATAAAAAAATATGGTGGCTGATGCACTTAGTTGAAAGTCACGAGATACACTAGCTAGTATTATTATATGCTTGAAATAGTGGGATGATTCAGCTTATAATATAGTAGTCAAAGTTAGGGTATTATCGGAAGTTAAGTAGTTATACCTTCACTATTAAATAAGGTGATTGAGATGCAGAAACATGATCCAGAAATATTATCTATAAAGAACCGAGTAGAGACTAGTACATGCGATGAAGGTTGGGCTATTCATATGGATGGTAGTCTTTGGTTTAGAAGGCAAATTGTGGTTCCCCATATAGTAGAATTAAGAAAGGAGATTCTTAGAGAATTTCAATGTTCTCGTTATACAGTACATACTGGTGGCACAAAGATAATAATGATCTTTGTCGCCAGTATTACTGGAATGGGATGAAGAGACACATTGGAGACTTTGTTTGACGATGCCTCACGTATCAGTAGATAAAGGCTGAGCATCAGAGGCCAGCCTTATTATTCTAGCCTTTGGAGGTAGTAGAGTGGAAATGGAAGCATATCATGATGAATTCTATCACTCACTTGCCACGGACATCACGAAAATATGATGCTGTGTGGGTGATTGTGGACCAGCTTACAAAGTCAACATATTTTTTATCAATGCGAATGACCTTCACCCACAAGGAATTATGCAGGCTATACATACAAGAAATTGTCCAATTACATGGAGTGATAGTATCTATTTTATTGGACAAAGATCCCAGATTTACGGCTCATTTTTGGAAAAGTTTCAAAAAACAATGAAAACACGGTTGATAATGAGCACTACTTTCCATCCACAAATTGACTATCTGTCGGAAAGAACAATACAATTTTTGAAAGATATGTTGCAAGCTTGTTGTCTAGATTTCAAGGGTAGATGGGAAGAACACCTACTTTTGGTCGAGTTTTCCTATAACAATAGTTATTAGGCAAGTATCCAAATGACACCATATGAAGCATTATATGGAAGGTCATGTCAATCTCCAGTTTGTTGGGCCGAGGTGGGAGACAGATCCATCACTAGTCCAGATGTGATTAGAGATACCTCAGAAAAAGTAGATTTGATACGATAATATCTTCTTACATCTCAAAGTCGATAGAAAAATTATACTGATAAATAAAGACGACCTATAGAATTTGAGGTGGGAGATCATGTTTTCTTGAAAGTAACGCTAAAAAAGAAAATAATAAGATTTGGCAAGCATGGAAAGTTATCACCAGATATATTGAGCCTTTCGAAATACTCGAGTAGGTAGAGGTGTCAAACGGGCCGGGCCGGCCCGGCACGATAAAAAAACGTGCCCGGGCCCGTGCCGTGCCCGGGCGAACAAAGCACGTGCCGTGCCGTGCCTGGCCCGGCACGCCGGCATGCGTGCCTGCGTCGTGAGTCGTGAGTCGCGACTCACGAGTCACGACTCACTGAGTCGTGACTCGTGACCCAACCAGGCCCCGCCCCCGGTAAAAAGACCGCGGGTCGGGTCCAAACAGACCCGACCCACCCCGCCTGCCCTGCCTTGCCGTGCGCCCGTGCCAGAATTTAAAAAACGGGCACGGGCCCGGCTAGGCACGTGAAAAACGGGCCGTGCCGTGCTGGGCCGGCCCGTTTGACACCTCTACGAGTAGGTGGCTTCGGTTGCTTATAATTGGCATTACCGCCATATTTATCTAGTGTCCACAAGATATTTCACGTCTCCATGCTTAGGAAATATATTTCTGATCCAATTCATGTAATAGATTGGGGCGAACTCGTTATTGATGCAGATGGAATATTTAAAGAAATGATTGTGCATATCATTGATAATCGAGACCATGTTTTGTGACATAAAACTCTGAGACTAGTAAAAGTGATATGACAGCATCAAGGAATAGAAGAAGTAACATGAGAACATGAAGACACAATGCGTGTCGCTTATCATTTTTTATTTGAAAATGAAGGTATGTATTTTAATAAATTAATAATTATTTAACTTCAGGATATGTTTATAAGTGCAAATGTGTATTTGTGAGAATTTTGGGATGAAATTCTTAAAGGAGGAGAGAATGTGAAATCCCGAAAAAAAAATGAATAAATAATTAATATGATTTAGTTTCTAATAAAATGGGCAAAATGGTAATCTTGCGATAAGGAAAAAATAATAATAATAACCTAAAAATTTTAGAACCCTAATGATAAAATGGATGTCGTTGTCGAATTCGTCTTGTAAAATATAGCTACGGTGTCAAATTTCATTAAATTATGAGAAAGTCAGCATTTAGTTATATTTTTATTTATTTAAATAATTATTAGAATATTTATGAAAAAAAAGTACAAGTAACCGAAGGACCACGCTACCACGTCCACATGTGGCTCAGCATGCACGAACACGGTCCAGCCAGTAGTCCACATGTCAAACAAAGAAAAAAAAATTAATTAATTAATTAATAATAAAAATTATAAGTAAAAAAAATGTCTAGAATCTAGAAAATGGGATAATGCTGAAAAAAAAAGATGCTTAGGCAATGGGATACAGTTAAGAATGAAAAAAAATAAAAAAATCCGTTGATTTTTTTTTGATCATAATGGATTATCCTGGAGTCGGAATAGAATAGTCCAAGAACTAAAGTTACTATACACAACGAGATCTTCAATTTAATATCAAATTTATAAAGTTTTCGTGAAATTTTTCGAAGGGTTGTTGTTTTCTTTTATTTAAAGACCATAAATATTCATGTTATATATTTCAGTTCGAAATAATAGAAATTCTATTAGAAATGATTAATTAGTGAAAATTTTCAATATTTCATTTAGTAAAAGTTAGTGCAAGATGAATTGGATTTGAATTGTTATAATTGTATCTGAAATATCGGTTAAATTGGAAATAGCATAATTGTATTTTATATGCACGGGAACATTCCATATACATGAGTGGGTGCATGATATATATATATATATATATAGGTATATGAATAGTATTTAGTGAACTCGAATTGGGACAACATCCATACTGAGTTGCGTGAGATTTTTATGGAATATGACTATTATAAATTTACGAACTTGAATTGGGACAATATCTAGGCTGAGTTATGCAGTGGTTTTTGGAAAATATCCAAGGAAAAAGAATATTTTGTCGGAAAAATATTCAATATATTTTTTGGAGAAGGTCCATATTTCTTGGAGTAAATTCAAGAAAATCATATTTTATTCGGATAAATGCCTAAAATATTTTTCGGAGGAGGTCCATATTTTTCGGAATAATTCCTAAAAAATAAATATTCATATATATATATATGTGTGTGTGTGTGTGTGTGTGTGTGTGTGTGTGTATTAATATATATATCTATATATATAATATATCACACTTGGCTTCAGCATGTGCGAGGAAGTCGATGGAACTCAAGAATATGGGCATATAAATATTTCATCCATAATTTCATTCATATAAATATTATACTTGAATGAGTATTGATATATATTCATGATATTTTATGTGTACTTAGGTAGAGAGTAACTCTATAGAAGTTTACCTATACTAAGCTTTACTCACTCAGTTGCAGTACTCCTTTTTAGGTATAGGTCCAAGGTAGATGACAGATCCACATACATGATCGCACATGTGAAGGGAAGCTAGTTGTTGTTTAAATAATATGTTGTGCATTTTTTTATTCCACTGAGCAAATAAAATTGAAACAAAAATGTATGGTATATTTGAAAAAAATTTATTTTATTGCACATTATATTGTGTGATTGAATGATTGGGACCCCCTGGGAGATGATGTATCACACTTATTGCCCTCTTGACAGAACTTTTATAGATGTGTATTAACAATAAATATTACTAATTAATCTCCTTTGATATCACTGTTATAAAATAAAACATGTAATAATTTGAAAACAAAAAATTCACTCTTAAGGCAATAAATACACAATAAACAAAATACAAGTAAAAAAGAATTTGAATTTTGGAAATGATTCTTAGAGGAGAGGGAACCTCCTTTTATAGAAAATAAATCTAGAAATCCCAAATGGATTTCCAATGTGGACTAAGTGAGTTTCACCCCTAACTTATCCATAATAGTTTCAACTTACAAGTATTAACACACACACACTCACACACACATATAAACATGTGTTTCTATATAAATATTTATGTGTGTGTGTGTGTGTATTTTTATATAAACACATATATTTAGGTTTATAAATATTTAATGTTTATATATAAACTTATGTTTGTGTGTGTGTATTCATAGTTGTATAAATATGTATATTTATAAATGTTTATATATATTTCTTTACACACACACACGTGTGTGTGTGTGTGTGTGTGTGTGTTTCAATATATAAAGATAATATATAACAATAAATATATAAATGTTGGGTTTGCTAACGTTTGGGGCAGATCATGCTATTTTATTAAATATTTTTTTATTTAGTTTGGTTTTGTTTTTATGTTAATATCAATTTTAAATAAAAGTATGTATTATCTCATTTAATGAATTATAATTATCATTCAAAACAATGATTAATTTTTTATTATATAATTTATTTTGACAACAAGAAAAATAACACATACTAAGATATACTAAAATGAAAAGAAGAAAAGGGATTACCCCTAAATAAGGAAATACAAAAAATCAATCACATGGAAAGTGATTTTTCAGAAATTCTTTTTATGCACATGGGTGTTAGCATTTATTCGGTTTCTCTTATGTAACTAAAAAATGGTAAGTTATGTATCACCTTGAGGTTTCTTTCTTTAGTAAGATTCCACAATATAATTGAGAGTGAGCATTTACTTCTCATCTCTTATGTTCAAGGATTTCTGGAGGAATAATCGAGATTCATGCGGTATTCATGTGACGATTGTGTGGGGTTCATGTATTAAGTATGTATTTTTCATGTGGTGGAAGTAGGATGTTGCGAGGTATTCTTGAAAAGATTATTTGTGCATCATTTGTATTGTGCTCGTGGTGTTCCAAAATTTTCGGAAGAACATTGGAGAAATTAAACATCACAAATGCATTTTCAATTATATTAACCACTTAAATTTTGAATTGTGTTGTGATCTTTGTCATATTTTAAATTACATGTTTAATTGTGCAAATATTTTTTGGGAGTAGAGTATTTGTTTGTTGTACACTTATAATGATAATTTATAGTTTAATATATATATATATACACACATACATACATATATTTGGGCAGATTCATTTATGTGTGTGTGTGTGTGTTTGTTTCATATGGTTTGAAATATATTTACATTTATGTATTTTAGCTAGAAAATTTGCAAACCCAAAAGTTATTTGGAATCCACTATGTATTTTTTGGGTAAATTTTCTAATTATAAAAATTAAAAGATTTTGCTAAATTTATTTGTATTGTTGGACCAGTAAAAAGTTCAAACATCATTCCTGGTTTTCAAGCTAAATGTTGGTCATTACCCAACAAATGGTATATGTAGGTTATTATTTTTGGTATTTTTTTGTGTTTTGATTTTCACCGTTGGATTATTTTCTTTAGGATTGATGAAAAAAATAATTTACTTAGAATGATTATGTCGGAACTGTCTAACTATTCATTTTGGAAAATAAAAATAATAAATCTTTTAATGATAAGTAACTTACTTGAACCGGCTCTCTCTATGATTTGAAGTTTGAAGGTATGGTTGAAGCCAAGTGGAAAAAATTACACTATAAGGCAGTCACATTGCATGTCACTTCAAACCTAGAGTCTAGACTGATTTGTGATGTTTTTGTTTGGGGACTATGAATTAGTCTGGATGAGTGATGGAAGGACATCAGAATAATAGGCATTAGGAATATTTGTCTGAAAATAAATATTAGATGTTGATTGATTCTCAATGATGTATAACATAACTAGGATATTGGAATGAGCTTGTTGTCCAATGTCCATATGAATATTGGATAGTAATAGTCATGTAGGAAATTTTGAGAAAGTCTAATGAAGCTTGGTAAATGGATCATTGACTACATTGAGGGGTTAAAAGAATACATTCCCTTTATATAACTCAAGCTAGGGTTAGTAAAAAAAGGGTAAATATTTTGATGAAAATTATAAGTATTGACTTTGAGTTGCATAGATCCATATACATTTGTGTGGATGATTAGCTTTTCATATGAAAGTATTCACACTCACTATCTAAAAGTCACATAGCACTAGTAGGATAGTCGATATGACTAGGAAAAGCCTCACAATGTTGATACTTTTATCTCCTCCTTCAAAGAGATTGATGACTTCCAATCCAAATTCCTTAAGTATTTATTTTGAGACAAATAGGAATCTCAGTGAAATCCCCAATGATATGACTTTTACTCCAGCTACCCCAATGTATTATACCGATCAAAGGGAATCTTATGGCTTGGAAATAAAATTTAATGCTTTTACAGTTTTACTTTGGGTACTCTCTAGGATTAGTTGGATCAAGGGCGAGTTGATGGCTTATAGGGTGAAGTGGAGATCTAGGGTTGTTGTTTGACTACTTTTAATTTCTAGAAATTTTTTTATCGTATGAGGAATGATAAATGCTTTTGTAATCTAATAAATAAAATAAATTTCAAATGATTTGAATTTTTAAAATTTAAACCAGGAATATATCTTGGCATGCTCAAATAAGGCAGAGGGGAGATTGTCAAGTCTGCCCAGGTTTAGAGTAGACTATATGTTGTTTTATTTTTTGGTTTATGTTTTTTTTTGTTTTATTTGGGTTTGGTTTTTATGATTATTTGAATTTTAAATGAGAGTGTGAGTGTTCTTGTTTAATGGGGTATAATTAACATTTTAAAAAAAAATCATAAATTTATTTATTATATAATTTGATTTTAAAATAAGCAAAATAACACACATTAAGACATGCTAAGATGCAAAAGGTAAAATAGGAACATACATAAATAAAAAAATTCGAAAATCACTTGAATTGTGATCTTTTATAAATTCTTTATGTGTGGGTGTTAGTATTCTTCGTCGTGTTTCCCTTATGTAATTCACAAACAATATGTTATATATTATTTTTTTAGATTTATTTCTTTGGCAAGATTCTATAGTATAATTGAGAAGAAGTAGTTACTTTTCATCTCTTATGCAGAAGGACTTGCATAGGAAGAATTGAGATTCATGTTGTGTTTGTGTGATGTTTGTATGGGATTCGTGCTAGGTTCATGTGGTGGATGTGTAATGCTCGTGGACTAGATGTGTGGTATTTGTGAAAAGATTATTCATGTAGATTTTGTGTTGTGATAGTAATTTTAATTAACCATTTAAATTAAATATCATAAAAAGTGGTGTTGTCTTTAATTTAAAATTTACCATTTAAATTAAATTTTTTCACACATGGACGCGGTGCTCGAAAATCTTCAGAATATAAATAACTCTGTATAACTTATATATCATAAAAGGTAATTTCAATTACATTAATCAATAAAATTTTGAATTGTTTTATGGACTTGGAACATTTTAAATTGTATGCTTAATTGTGTGAATATTCTACCATTTTAGGGAAATGAAAATTTGTTTGTAGTTATATGTGCTTGTGGTAGTAATTTATAATTTAATGTGTATATATATTTATATATACTATGGATAATATATATATATACATATACATACATACATATATATATATAATATTTATTTATTTATTTATTTATTTATTTTTGGATAGTTTCATTTATGGTTAATTATATATATATATATATATATATATATATGATTGTTTAAAATATATATATTTATGTATTTCAGTCATAAAATTTATAAACCCAAAAAGTTATTTGGAATCTACTCTATTTTTTTACGTACATTTTCTAACATTAAAAATTAAAAGATTTTATAAGATCAATTGTTTGACTAGAGAAAAGTTCCAACATTATTAATGATTTTCAGGCTAAATTGATTAGTCCCCAACAATATATAATACATGCACACATGCATTTATGTGTTTGTGTGTGTGTGTGTGTGTGTGTGCGATTTAAAAAAAGAAAATCATTTTTCAGAAATTACTTTTCAAATCACAAATTAGTTTTCGAGTTTGATCCAAGGGTTTTCAAATTTGATAATCACTATTCTCGATTTTAAATTTTCTTAAAATTAATAGAGGCAAAATTAAGTTAATGTCGTTCAGCATATCAGATCATATGATTTTTGATTTTGATGCTTTCTATTTTGAAATTTATTATTATTATTATTTTGTGTTTGATACACCGAAACACAAATTCTCCTAAATTATATTTTTTTCACATATTCCATATAATTTGTTACCTTTATCACTAATTATTTACTATTTAAATACATTAAAACATAATGATCTCATATATATTATAATTACATGTTTTTTAAATAATTTTTTAAATGCGAAACAACTTTTAGATTTCAAAAATGGTTTCAATTTTTTTAATTACAAGTTTATGTGTGTGTGTGTGTTAATTATAAATACACACACACACACACACACACATATGAACATTTATATTATATATAAATATATATTTGCAAGTGTGTGTGTGTGTGTGTGTATTTATTTATACCTATAAATATTTGATTATATATAAACATGTGTGTGTTCATTGACGTATAAATATGTATATTTATAAATATTTATATTTATTATTATTATTATTATTATATATATATATATATATATATATATATATACGTACTCATACACACAACTATATATGTATATATATATGTGTGTGTGTGTGTGTGTGTGTGTGTGTGTATATATATGCATGTATATTTATTGGTTTATATATATGTAAATTTATATTTAAAGGTATACGTAATACATACACATATATTTATAGATCTTGATATATGTATATGCTATATAGGTTTATGCACACATACACACACAAGTGTGTGTGTGTGTGTTTCTATATATAAATATATATAAACTGATAAATAAATAAATAATATATATATATATATAATATTTGTGTGCTTATGAATTTATATTTATAAGTATATATACATATATATATTTATATATCAATATATGTGTGTGTGTGTGTACAATATGTGTTTGTATATTAATATGTCTATACATGTTTAACCTATATATTAATATATTATTATATTGGTAGCATGCATTTTTTTTGGAATTATAACCATAACTCGATCAATTTTTTTTTATTCCTATCATTATCACTCCAGCCTGACTCACATGGTTGTTGTTAATATATCTATACAAAACTAATATATATATATATATATAAACAACAAATGAAGAATTATGTTTGAGAGTGTAAAAATTCATAAATAAGATAGATGTATGCTTAAAAACAAATTTAAACCATCTAAGTTTAAATGTTATATAATAAAAAAATATATTATATACATTATATTATGATTTATCTAACTTAAAATTGCCCCATTCGTTTCTTCTTCCAATTTGCTTTTTATTTTTCTCTCCCGACTCCCCTATATTTTCTTTTTCTCTCTTTCTATTTCTATCTCTCTCTCCCCCCTTTCCCCAATCTCTGCATATGTAACAAAAAGTATGTATCTATACAATGATATATATATATATATAATGAGTTAATGAGTGAGTGTGTGTGTGTGTATTGTGACACACACACACAAACACCAAAAAGAGTTTGCTTATATATCATATATCAAAACAAGTAAACATTAAAAATAACATTGCGGTGAAAACATTTACTCTAGAACTTGTTTAGGTGTAAACCAATAACATTGGTGGTAGTTGAGAGTGAGAGACAGAGATGAGAAAAATAGGCAAATAAAAAAGGGGGGGGGAGGTTGAGAACAAAGAAAGAGGAATTATAGAGGGAGATAGAAAGATTTTGCATGTGTGCGTGTGTGAATGAGAGATAGTTTATATCTTGAGTCTTACCTTTAAAATTTATGATAAGTTTTGAACAATAATCTACTATTCCTAGACAAAAATACTTGTCAAAAAAAAAAAATACAAAGCTCTAATTGAATACTAATAAAAAAATAAAACTAATTAATATTTGGGAAAATTATGTTGTAGGGCCGTACAAATAAAAATATTTATGTTTTAGTATCTCTTATAATTTTTTTTAAGCATACGCCGAAAGGTAATGTATTTTTGATTTTGGGCCATAAAAATTGGAAACTTGATTTTGTTTTAGATTTAAAAAACTATCTGTAAACTATGGTACAACTTTTTATTTGGAAAAGCATATTCTTTATATATGTGTGTGTGTGTGTGTGCGTGTGCGTGTGTGTGTGCGTGTGTGTTTTTATATGTAAATTTATAAATAAACATAACTCAAACATCTTTTTTTGTATATGAAAATTTATATTTATAGATATATATATATATATGTTTCTATATATATCTAACCTATATATACAAATATATTTTGAATGGTAACCATAACTCAAACATCTTTTTTTATTACATCCATCATTATCATTCGATTTTGACTCAAGTAGTTGGTTATTAATATATCTACACAACTAAAATATGTGTTTCTTAAACAACAAATGAAGAATTATGTTTTAGAGTGTGTCACAATTCATAATTAAAATAAAAGATCTATGTTATAAAACAAATTTACCCCATCTAAGTTTAAATGTTATTTAATAAAAAATATATTATGTATATTATATTATGAATTCATATTACATTATAATTGCTATTTCTTTCTGTTTATCCTTTTTGCTTTCTATTTACCTCCTCTACCCCCCTCCCTCCATCTCTACATATATAATAAAAGTGTGTCTATGCAGTGATATATATATTGCAACACAGTCACACACACAAAAAGCATTTGTTTATATATGATGATATATCAAAACAAAAACATTAAAACAATAAAACAATTACTCTACAACATATTTATGTGTAAACCAATAACACAAGGGGTAATTGAGAGAAAAAAAGAGTGAGCGAGAGAATGAAGGAGAATGAGAAAGGTAAATAATGAGAAGGTGAGCGAGAGAGGGAGAGGAAAAAGAGAGACAATGAGGAGGGAGAGAGAGAGAGAGAGAGTAAGAGAGAGAGAGAGAGAGAGAGTAAGAGAGAGAGAGAGTAAGAGAGAGAGAGAGTAAGAGAGAGAGATGATAGGAGAGAGAGAGTAAGAGAGAGAGAGAGAGAGTAAGAGAGAGAGATGATAGGAGAGAGAGAGAGGGCGGGGAGGGAGAGGGAGAAAAAGAGAGAGCAGGTGATATAGAGGAGGGAGGAAAAAATATATATAATATAGATGTTTAATGTTTAAGCTACAATATATATAATAAAAGTGTCTTAACATTGAAAATAACATTGTGGTGAAAACATTATGTAATAAATAAATAAATATATAATACAAGCGCGCGCGCACACACACACACAACTTTTAATGAAAATAGTGAAATCATTTTTCAAAATCAAAAATAAATTTTGTATATTTTAAAAATGCATGTGCAATATTGGATTTTCAATTGTTTAGGCCTCAATACATAAATATTTTACATTTTAAGAATGTTATTTAAAAAAAATTAAAAGAATATAAAAACATAAATTTTTGTTGTTGTCCCAAAATATAAATTTTTTTTAATATTTTATGAAAATTATTTATTATATATTAATTAACATGATCTAATTAATTTTGTTTGATAGATACATTTAAACCATCATTAATACATTAGATTCAAAAAAAAAATTATAATTTAAATATGTTTGGTCGTAATTAATTCTCAGATGACTGATTAGTGTGAAAGTTTATTTATTATATGCATTTGCCCTGAGATTGGTAAGGGGGTATTGGGGGAGGGTGGAAAAAAAATTTAATAAAAAAAAAATTATTTTGTATGTAATTAATTTTTAGTTGATAATGTCAATTGATTGTAATTTGCTTGGCTTTAATTTTGGACTTATTTTAGGATATTTTTAAAAATAAAATTAAATATTTTTGAAAACAATGTCTTTCAATTAGCACTTGCTATGCAATGCAAGTCACGGTACACGGTTGATTGTGTTTTATGATGAGGTGGCCCCACTTAGAAAAATCGCTACCTCGACCTAGCTTGCGGGAACTTTGGAAGAAAACAATGTTGACTGTCCAATGTTAATGAAAGCCAACGCAATCTGAAGGACCAATGGTTCCACATTAATCATCATCTAACCTTCATTTTCAAAGTTAGTCCGGTGATCGTTTGCTGTTTGCAGTTATCCGGAGCACGATTGGCAGGGATCCCTGGAACGCTAGGAACCCAATCCAACCCTAACTCACAACTCTCTAATCAACTGTTCTGATTACTTGTCTTTGTCGAGGTAGATCAGCATACTCCATCCGACGAAGAAGCAAGAACAATCATTAGATCGATGATGAATGGGCGGCGTGCAGTTGCAGATGAATTGGCTGGTAGGTTTACTCAGTCAAAAACGGACGCACCGGCCGCCACTAGGGTTGAAGAATCTCGGCAATTCATGTTACCTCAACAGCGTCATTCAGTGCCTCACTTACACTCCCCCCCTCGCCAATTTTTGTCTGCGCCTCCAACACTCTACTTTCTGTACGTTTCTATCGTTGATACGCTGTAAGACTTTTTCTTCCTTTTTCTGAGAATTGTCAGATACTTGAACTCAGTTGAGTTTAAATGTACTTGATTCGAGTCTGACTTAGTCATGACAACTCACTCAACTTCACTCTAAATTCATGTTACTGGAGCTCTCGGCTAATAAAACTGGGAGACTTCAACACAATCAAGTTCAAATCTATCTGATTGGGCTCGACCAATCCATAAGTTTCTCAGAGCTCCAGTGACAGTGATACTCGTAGAACTAATGAATCTCAGCCATGAACAAAGAATGAAAAATTCTGGAAAATATTGTGGTTGACTCCATTAGAATCCAGTCTCATTCGAGCATTTTAGCAGATGAGTTATCTCGCTAACATTCCAGTCACGACAATTCTACTCTTGATGCTTGAACTTTTTTATTTCTTGTTTTTGGTGTATGATCACTGGAGTTGAATGTTACAGGTGATTTAAAATGCACGAGGCAGATAAAGAAAGAGTGCCCATTTTGCATACTTGAAAAACGCATTGTTCGATCACTAAGCACAAATATTGTGCTTGATGCTCCTGTCAAGATACAGAGTTCTCTTAGTATTTATGCTGAGCATCTTCAGTGTGGCCGACAGGAGGATGCTCATGAGTTCTTGCGTTATGTGATTGATGCTTGTCATAATACATGCCTGGGTATCAAGAAGGTGAGGACTTTGGATGGTGGGTATTCAATAGTAAAGGAGATATTTGGAGGTGCTTTGATGAGTCAAGTGAAATGCTTGAGTTGCAATAACGATTCTAATAAGGTCGACGAGATTATGGATATCAGCATAGATATTTCTCATAGTAGTTCACTCAAAGAAGGAATGAAGATGTTTTTCCAGCCAGAGATTTTGGATGGAAGCAATAAATACAAGTGTGAAATGTGGGTAATACAATTGTCATTTTGGTTTCATATTAATTTCTCAAGTTTGATTGAGTAAGAAGTCACATACACGTGGCCAACTGCCAACATTACATACAATTTAAGTGTTGATGAATAGTAGCTATTATATCTGAACAATTATAATTCAAACTAGCTGAGACTTAGGTTAGCGTTGGCTCTTACATAACTCATGTTTAATTTAAGCTTGGGCTCAACGTGGGGATTTTTACTTTATGTTTAATTTAGAGAATTTTATAATTTTGATGGGCTTAATTTATATAAGTTCTACTCTAGTTCAATGGTGGTTGCCAGTGGGTACCAATTAAGAACCGGAAACTGTCAGTTAACCATTATATTTGGTTGGCAAGTGATAGTTACTCTTAAAACATTATTTTCTAACATTCTTGTAGTCATTCATTAAAATGCTGTATGCTGGGGGAAGACAAATTAAATTTCCTTGCAGGTGTATTTTAGGTTTTAAACACTGAAGTGATCAGTGACTAAACACTGACAGAAATCTTAATTGTATTTAAAACATTAGATTAGTGTTTTATTTGAACGGTCAATCTAATTTTTACATCAACGACATCTCCACTCTGTTTGTTCCGATCCCAAGCATAGTTTTAAATGTTCAATGAATCAGGTCATTTATTAGCTTTATATAAGTGAACCATATGTTTCTCCAGTTGCAAGAAATTGGTGATAGCTAGAAAGCAAATGTTAATACTTCAAGCACCCAATGTTCTTGTAATTCATCTAAAGGTTAGGCATCTTCAATTTCCCATGTCCGTGTTTCTTATGTCCAGCTATTTCAGTTATCAGTAATACTTATTTTATCCATAGTACACTTCTATTTTTTTTTTTAAATTTGGAGGTAGAGATTTGAGGGTACATATGGTTGGAAGATTGATAAGGCTATCACATTTGAAGAATTTCTAATGCTCTCAGGCTTCATGTGGAAAGCAAGCCAGGTACGTATATGTAATTTTTTTTTTTTTTTTGCAATGTCCCTTCGGTCAAAAATTAATCTTTAAATTTGGTTCTCATACATAGAATAGATATGATATAGGTATGTGGATAATGCTTTTCAACTGCAAACTTAATTATCTTTTCCTTGTGAAAAGTGTGTAGTTCAACATTTTTTAATTTTATTTTTATCAAATCTTTTCTTGAAATAACTTTAGATACTATCAGTATATTATATATATATATATATATATATATATATATATATATAATGGTGATATGATTTATTTATTTACTGAGTGGAATTGTCAATTTTGTATTGTACATGTCAAATAAAATTTCGTCCACATACCAATATCATACCTATATGTCTTCATATCTATATCATACTTATATCATACCTATATCAATATTTATTTGTTTCTAAAAAAAAAAAAACAATAAAATTTAGTTCCCATACAATAAAATTTACTTATGTGCATATGGTAAACTTAAAATTTAAAATACAAAAAGATAATGTCTTTCTCATTTTTTTTCTTTGCAAATAATTGATAATATAATCTTAGGAAAACACTTAGTATGACATCCCTCAACATAATATTTTAACTACATGTTATGCATGGCATATTTATTAAAAAATATATAATATCATCTTTATCACGAGCAATCCTTTCTCTAAATTTGGTTCTTTTATTGGAAAATCATTTAGTTTGGGAAAATTTTAAGTAGTTGTGTTTTCAAGGCTTTCATGATAACATTGTCGGTTTTCTCGGCACACCTCACAATGTTGCCTTTTTCTACACCACATGCATCATATCTTGCAACTCCAATTAGGTAATTTTGGCTTGACTCTTTAAAATGTTGATATGGCCTTTCTCGAAAGCTTGGTCACATCACATTTAGATGGTTTTTAGTTTAACTCATTTTACAACCCAACTCAAATAAGGTGATAAATCAATATAATTATGATTTTATACTCTGAATCTATATTTTTTTAGAAATTATTATTTTTTGTTTTCTATTTTTCTAGAAGACTAACATAACTCTTACAATTTGAATACTTAGTGAACTAAGAATGTTAATAATTTCTGAAATAAATATGAAGAATGCTTTTTTATATACATAATCAAGCATTTGAACTACAACATTTATATAAATTTATAAATTTACCATGAAAAATTAAAAAAAATAATTAATTATTCTGATATCATTTATAAAATGTGCAAGTGATTACTAGATGTTTGCCCTTGTGTTTTATGATTAAGTGAAGACTTTAATTGGTATAATTTTAATTTTTTTATTTTTAATTATAAGTTGTACTCCACATGCCCCAGTTTGAATATCCCTTATTTAAGGGCTCTAAGTTGTACACTATTTCTATTGGGTTTCTATAGAAGTTTTTATAAATTTTATGGATTTTCTATATCATCTTAGAGCCAAACCCTATGTATAGGAAACAATTCCTAGGGTTTCCTAAAGAGAGTGGTGTATGCTATAACAACATTGTGCAACACATGTATGTAATAGTGCACGTGTGCAATGTCAGCACATAGTGTGCACGCTCAATAGGTGCTCATTGTACACAAAAGACTTACTAAATACTATTTTTTGTGTAATATACATGCATAATAGGCGTGCACTATGTGCATGATGCATGCATTAGGGGGCTACGCAAGGAGGAGAAACAAATGCGTAGGTTATTGGTGCAATATTTGTGTATGACACTAATCTATAATTATCATTAATTGAGGGAGAAATAATATGATATTAGTATGTAGTTGTGTAGATTTTTTTTTATTATATACATATTTTAGAACAAAAAGATATATCAAAAATAAATATTGATAATTATTTTAAGAGCAGGTGTTAGGAGCATGTCAAAGTGTTAATTGACTAACTATTAGTGTCATCTAGGAGGTTCTCATAGAGTTTCTTTATTATGATACTTATAGAACTTGGTTCTTTAGATTGTGTTCAAGTATATATTTTGATTAAGTTAGATATTGATTTATTTATTTTATGTAGTTTGTTTAGTTAATTTTAATAGTTATATTAGAATAATTAAAAATGTTAGAATAATTGAATAATTTAAATGTTTGATTATCATTAGATTAAATATAATACATGTAATTAACATGACTAGATTTTTTAAAATTTTTTATGATATATTCATTTTAATGTAATTTTTTCTCTATGAAAAAAAGTCTCATGGCCTTGGAATTTTATTCATCAATCATGAGCATTTATAGTATGTTGATTATTCATATTCAAGTTGGACTCAAGCTAAAATAGTGAGGAGGTTGACTATAATTTTTTATATTTTTATTGAAAATAATTTTATTTTTTTAAAAAGTAACAAATAAATAATTATTTTGAAATTTAGTATAAAAATAATAAAAAATAATGACTTTGACTAATTATCAGTGAGATATTTTGGATGATGCACATTCTTACAAAGTTTGAATATTTATTTTTTTTTTAATTTGTTAATGTGCAAGTTAAAAAAATATTATATATCATTTATAATCAAGTGTTTCATAAGTGATGAAACACATAAAAGTATATTATTTTTGTTTCAAAGAGAAGATTCAACATGATACTATTATTGTAGGTTATATTTTAATAGTAGATCAATTAGCAATATTTTTATGAATATCTTGAATAGATTTTAACTCGTATTTTTTTTTCTAAATTTGATATTTTTCTTTTTTATGCATAAATTTGGGGGATATCTCAATTTACATCTATTTTTTTTTCTTTTATTTTTTTTACTTGATTCTATCGGGCTTTGGATTGGCCTTCAGGATATCGGGATGGGTGCCGGGGCGGGGCACGGTTTCAAGAATTGGGTCGTGCTGAAATAACGTGCCTTTCGGGCCATGGCATTGGGACGTGCTTGGCCCAGCATGAGGCCTAGTAGACCAAGGCACGACATGGGCACGGATCTAGATTGTGCTGTGTCAGGTCAGGCAAGTCGAGTCGGACCATGCCTTGGGTTAGGCTCAGGCTATTTGTCTTGTTTGACACTTATAGGTACAATGCTCCGAGAGAGATGTCACTATTTCCCTTAAAGTTAATTATGCTAGTAGTATCAGTTGTAGGCATAGGAACAAGGCCATTGATTATTTCTGTGTGAGTAATAATTTGGCACAAGAATGAGCCTACTACTACAATGTTCAAAGGTACATTTTTTTTTTGATCAAATTCTCAAAAATAATAATCATATTTAATAGAATATTATATTTGTTTTTGTAATGATTATTATAGTCTTTAGTGAATAATACATATTGCTCTTTTGAATGTTAGAGTACGTACCTAAGGTGTACTTAATTGCATGTTAATCTATTTTTTTTTATTTGGAGAGATAATAAATATAATAAGTATATAAAAATATTCCAAGGAATATGAAAAAGTTTCTCTCGTGGGTATATCATTTGGAATGGTATAAGACTTGAGAGAATAATAATCATTATCTGATTAATTAGAAAATTAGTAGTTAGCATATTTTTTTTATAATAATATGTCGATATACTTTTATGTAGTATGAGTATTATAGGCATATTAATCAAATCTTAATTTTTATTTTTAGCTGTCTCATTTTGTGTTGGAGTTTCAACATATAATATTTGATAAAATATTTAATGATTCTTAAAAAAATAAGAAAATTTTGATCAATATATTTTTGAATATTCTCTTCTCAGGATGTTATTGGCACAATAAAATTTAGTTTTTATTTTTATATAAAATTTCATAAAAATAAAATTTTTTTGAGATCTTTATTTAAATAATAATAATAATGTATATTGAGAATAATTTTTTGAGATCTTTATTTACGAAAGTTAGAGTGAGAGTTTGATACCATGTTTGACATGTTGGGATCTATTGATTATTTGATTATCATATGTGTATCTGTTGCCGTGCATTAATAGTTATCTAATTATTTGTCTTGGTCTCAACAAAGTTTTTCAAAAAATCAATGATAATAGATGCATAATAACTAGTGCTTCACTGATTGTCAATTGGTCCCAACACTACTGCAATATAGTTTGAGACTTGTGTGCAAGCAATGGGACTGCTCGCACTCAAGCCCGACACTACTGCTTGTGTTGTATTTTGCTTGGCTTTTTTCCGCCGTACTTTCGGTCGAGCTTTGGCTGCCTAGTCTAATGGACACCTAGAAAGCACAACGTTATCTACCCCCCCCCCCCCCCCCCCCCCCCCCATACGCAAAGCTCAGAGATCCAGGACAAGTAAACAAAGCAATGGTAGCAGCCCCTTTTTGTAAATGTTGGTGTTAATTCACAAAGTTAAGGCTGACGCCTAAGTGTTGCTTCAAAGTTAACTTGATGTTCCTTCCTTAGCTTCCACTTGGAGAAAACAACTTCTTTTCCATCCTAGAGTTCTGGGTGGTCACTTTTGGGCTAATAGCTTGAGTTAAATGTCTGTTATTTTTAGTTTAAAATCTTGTCTTGTGTTAGATTTGTTTAATCGATCAGTTCTTCGTGGGTAACATTTAAAAAATAAATCAACTTTTTTTTCCATCTTTTTTTTCTTCAGATAAATGATGCTATTTGAGTTAGGTATATCAATAGAGAAGACAAAAGTGATTGATATAATTAGAGGATTGAACAAGTTGATCAAGTTAATTGAGTTAGGGTACAAGCAAGTAGGATTTCTTGTAATCTCTCTAATCTTATTGACTTGGATGATAATAGCCTTATTTTAGTTTTAATAGGCTTGATTGATATCAATGTTATAAGTGATGATGAGTTAATTATTTTTTAGCTTTAATAATTTTTTGAGGTTCTGATAAATTTTTTTTGATATTTATTTTTTTTTCTTAGGATTGTCTAACTTAGATCTCTTAATACACTAGTTAGAAACTGTGACATTATCCAAATGGAGAAAAAAAAGAAAATCATAGATTTATCTTTGACTTAGGAGAAATTGAATAGAAATTATAAATAATTATTTTGCCAACTAAAAATTAAGAGTAAATATGATTTTTAACATAATTGATAAAAAAAATAATATCTATACATGGTGATCTCAATTAGTTAGGATAAAATTTGATTGATGTTGATTATGATTTATTTTCTTAGGATTTTGACGAGTTATTGAGACAACACTATTGTATTCTTTATATAAAAATATATTTTTCATGTTCTTTTAGTTTGAATTTTTAAATTTATTCACTTGTAGAGTATCCTGTGAATAAGGAGATGAATTTTCTTTTTGATACATGTATTATCATCAACCACGACAAATGCGTGGTACACTTTATTTACGTAGACACATCTTAAGCATGTTTGGGCCTTGGACTCTAATTTATGAATAGTTTGCCTCATTGATATACCTTATATTTTTCTTATTTTTGAGCTCTTTTAGGTAATTATATTAAATAGAGTAGAGGAGTATTAATAAGTTATAAGTGAAGAGAACTTTGAGATTTAAAATGTCATAGTGAATATTTGGAGATGGAAACGATGATCATATCTAGTGCATAAGATTTTCACTTTACCACGATGTTTGATATATGTTAATATTTTGATAGTCTTATTCTTAAAAGTTGGATTAGTTTTGTCTGACGAGTTTCGAACTTGAGACATAGGTATTAATGATTATCTAAACTCTAAACAATTGTGTTTTTAAGAAAATAATCTTGTTTTTTTGAAAAAGGTGAGTTACAACTCTCAATCATTTTGTTCTAGATTTAATACTATTACATATTGTATATTATGTAATGTTAATCATTATTTTTGAAGACACTGTAGTATTAAATTTTTTTTCATTGATTTTGCATTGCATTTTAATATTTAATATTAAACTTTTAATACTTATTAGTGTGCAAAGCATAATTATCTGTACAATTATATCATAATAAATAAATATTAGCATGATCATATAATATATACATAGCATGTGTTAGAAATCATTAGTAGTTCATATATTAAGATCATTAGCTTTTTTATTTATAAGGCCAAGCCCAATATAAAAAATTCTCTCTTAGCATAGAGTATAATTGAGGTAAATATATCGATAGGTTTACTCTTAAAAATGAAAAAGATTGTGTGATTATTATTAGATTTGAGATCTATGGCCTTAAAATGAAAGTACTTCTCATCACATTGAAATGTTAAATCTCAAAGGTCGTATGTAGTGCACAAACCTCATGTTTAGCCCAATGTGTATGATATATGGTTATATCTCAACAATATTAGTGTTGGGTAATTCCGCTTTAAATATTTGTAATTTCACAGATTAGAAGAAGAAGAGAACAGCAAACGATATATCCATAATCACAGTGAATCAAATCACAATTCAACAAACCATGATAGAAAATCAAATCATAACAGAAACATAAAAAATAACGTGGTTCACTAGTCATTCAGCACGACTAGTTATATCCACTAGAAAAACACTTATACATTTACATATTATAACTAAAAATAAAGTCTTAAAGAGACCGCAAATACGAAGAAAAATTGTGCAGAGAGGAGAGACGAAAATAAATAGTTCCGTGAAAAATTGACAACAATAAAAAATTGAAATAAAAATTAATTTATTTTAAACAGTTTCTTGATATCAATAACGGAGCAGGTCGAATCACTTGGATGGACTGAGTTTTGCTCCAAATTTTTGTTCAGCTCACTAATAGAGCAGTGGGATTTTCATTACTGTGTGATTGTGGTATTTTTAATATCTCAATATTTTCTTTCATGTATTAACATTAAAAATATTGAAATAGAAAATAATTTTGGTTATACAAAATAGTTTATCAAAACAAACTATATACAACAATTAGCTCGTAAGATCAAAAACACTTGAATCAGATGAGTTTTGAATCAAAGATCTATTATTCTTAGACAAAAGAATTTGACATCATACAATGATATGATGACAATTATGTATTTGAATATAAAAGTTTCATGTGTTCTAGTTTTATTATCTTTATTATAGTTGTAGTTAAGAAAATTTATATGTTCTTATATGATCAATAGTGTCATTTTCCTATGTATAATAGTTATATTGTTTATATGTTCTTAAAAAATAAATAACAATCAACACTTGGTTCACCAATCATATATAATTGGTGATAATTACATTACATTTTGTAGTGTAATGTACCATATATTACTCATATTTGATGTACACTTTGTATCATCTTCTTAGCTTAATTTTTCTTTAATCATCAGGATCCACAGCCAGAATATAATCTTTTTGGGACAATAGTGCATTCGGGATGCTCTCCAGAATCTGGTCACTACTATGCATATATTAAGGTCTGCTCCCTTCCTCTCTCTCTTGCCACATCCTTTGCTTCACATCAATTGAATTTTTTTTTCTTTTTTGGGTTGTGAAAGACAAATTTTGATGTTTTATCTCTTCCATGCCACTATGTAGGATGCAGTTGGTCAGTGGTACTGCTGCAATGATTCTTATGTTACACATTCTACAGCAGAGGGTGTGTTGTCAGATAAGGCCTATATTTTATTCTTTTGTCGCACAAAACAACGTTCCACATCTTCAAGCAAAGCATTTTCTGGTACTGGAGTTGGGCCACCTGATTCAAATTCCTCTGAGCTTTGCGAGAATCCGATGGCGGCACAGCAGTCTGATGAACAACAACCTGTGCTTGCTAACAGAAGCACCCACGCAAATGTTGATCATAATCTTCAAAAGAAAGGTATTGTTAGTGATGGCTCCCAGATTACTCAACAAGAGCGTGCTAGTTCAGAGGATCATAGTGATGCTGCAAATCAAAAAGAGCATGGTCATTGTGAAGTGCAGGAGCATGCAGTTAATGGGCACGGCGGCATTTATGGGACAAAGAGAAAGAAGCCTATTTGCCCTTGTAGCCTGTTGTCCCAAGATCGTCAATCTCGTGCCGAAGTGGAGCAATTGAAAGAAGTGTATGCCAGCTCATAACTCTTCTTCTATTTCTAATGATTACGTTCCAAGTGATTGTTGCTTGTGTGCGATTATACAAATACTAATACACCCGACCTCATAAGAATTTCGAAGTTAAAAGTATTTGACAAGAATAGTACTATGATGGTTGATCACCAGAGAAATTCTCTTGTTACATTCATGTCCTGGAGGCTGTCTCTTGGCATGATACGTCTCGATTCGAAGACTCATGAGACACAGCCTCTCTGATTATTGGGAGCATAGTTATTGAAATATTAATCTCTCAGAGACCCCGTGCTAAGCAGGAGCCTTGTGCACTGGGTATATATATATATATATATATTTGTATAAAAACATAATTGTATCATAACAGAACTATCTTTGATTTAGAATCGCATGCTCAGTTTCATGATTTTAAGTGATTCAGATTTGGACTCCTAGACCCAATTGGGCTCCGAAGCCAACCACATGTACCCAAAGAGACGTGGTCCCCGGTAGCCCGAGGGGATCGAACTCGCAACCTCCAAGATGGGGTGCTTCTTCTATCTTGCCAATTGGACTGCCAAGCTGTTGGTTGGACAGGAGTCATCTGGTTTGGGGTTTGAACTAGGGCACGTTCATGAAACTCATGAATCTGTTTCCGTTTTCAATGGTGAATGTTCACTCTGGCTAGTGGTTTGTTTTGTCAGTCTCAAGCAAGAAGCTTCTTCCGTTCTGAAATCATGTGGATGGGCTGATCAGGCATACAGTTTTATGTATTCTAGAAAGAAGACGAGATCAGGACAAAGAAATGAACTGAGCGAGGAAGACTTTAAGTAAGTAAGCTGCATCCTATCGTACAATGTGATTTGCTTGCAAGCATTGTTTTGGTTCTTCTGTAGTCATAAACATGCTTAGTTTTTTTCTATGCCTGTGATGCAGGAAGTTGTTAATTGCAGATGCCAAACAGTTGCTCATCCCTAAAATTCCCGCATCTTTGAAAGAGCAACTTATCAACATGCTCCATTCATTCATTTAGCAAACATCACAAATGGAAGTTTCCTGGTAAATTAACCGAGTTAGATTCATGGCTTCCTTGTTTTTAAATCTTTCTTGGATGTGTTGATGAGTCATGAGTTCCCCTCGAGTGGTCTCAGGTAATTCAACTATCATATGAGAAATAAACAAAACAGGCAGGGATGATTGATCACCTGTTTTTTTTTTTTTTTGTGCAATTACACAAACACCATCAGATAGGTTCTCATAAGAATTGCAAAGTATAATATGCTTAAGTGAGATGATTGATCACCTGGTAAGTTTTTGTGTTGTATGTATATGTTGGAAGTCATGTCTTGATGCGACGATAACTATCTTTGTCCAAGGTGGTAGGTCACTGGTTCAAGACTCACCCCAAGTCCAGATACAGTTTCTCTGAATTTTGGAAGCAGGTCTCTCCAGATATAAACCACTCCCATACCTCATCCTAAAGTGAGAGTTCTGAACACTAGGTATGATCATCTCCAATATGAATATATAGTGCATGTTTTTTTTTTTTTAACGAAGTGGGACTTCTGGGCCCAATTGGGCCCCAGAGCCTACTACTTGTACCCCAGAGGCACCAATCGAACCACCAAGCCGTTGGTATATGATTCATGATTTTGTGCATAGAGAAGCTCCAATGTTGTGTGTGTGTGTAAAGAGGTTACGCCATGGCTTGATTTGATAGCAAATATATTTGTCCAAAGAATAGTAGATATTGGGTTTGAGACTCATCACACTTAGTTTCTCTAATTTTTAGGGGCATGACCATCTCAATATTTATCTCTACCAACCCGCACTTGACGAGGTGTGTTGTGCTCTGGGCACAACCTTTTAAATATGCAAATTGATGATCTTGATAATGCATGAAACTGCTAATAGATACAAGGAAATATCGAAATAGGGAAGGCCCATCTATGCTAGGATTTAATCAAGCCAATCCCAAACATATGACTTGTCAAAAAAAAAAGATCTGGAAAATGTCATATATTAGTGTGTGATTATAAGTATCTTCGTACTAGAGCTGTACCTGTATATCATAGGTTTAAAATTCGTTAGACATGGTTTCTTTAATTTTGATGTATAAGACTGATGAGATATTAATCTCTTAGATTCAGCGGTTAGAGCTAGGTTAATTTTTTGTTTTGGCGTACCAATTTGAAAAATCTGGTTGAAAACATTTTTTTTACTATTTTTTGACATTTAAATTTTTTCTTTTCTTTTTTTTTTTTTTGAGAAAAACCTGTTTTATTGTTGCTTTATCGGTTTCTCCCAGCTGGAAAGAACGATCGGCAATCAATTCGCGCTATAATTATTGTGCCATCCTTGAGACCTCCAGAAGGTATTTATTTTATTAATAATAATATTATTTTTTAGATCTAGCTTAGCTTGTATCATTCTTATTCTCTTTGTATTATCGTCAGCTTGATGCTTATTCTAATTGCTACAATAAATAATATTTTATATTTAATTAATAATAATCAATTATTTTATTATAGTTGCCTAATAATTATTCAGGCAATCATAATAAGTTTAATTAACTTAATATAATGATTTTACATTGTGATTCTATATAAATTGGTCATATACATTATCATTACGTATAAATGCTATAATTTACTATTTTTGTAATCAAAACAAATATTTATGCAACATCTTATTAATGGCAAAACATTATGTATAAATTGAGCATATTATCATATAATAAAGTCAAATTTTACGAAGCATACAATTCTAATGTTTTAAATTGCAGAATTAATGTGATTTTATGTCAAAACCTAAAATAAAATTTATTAGCTCCTATAAAATAATTAACTTAAAAAACAATAGAAAAATTTTGAGCTCCACATGAAAAATTAATTTAAAATGCAAAATTAATAATTTTAAATATTTTAAAGCAGTTTCTACATCAAAAAAACATTATATATATCGGCAAAAAGCCTATTTTTTCTATGGCAACTGCCCACAAGGGAGGGTGTCTTAAGGGATAGAAACCTGGCGGACCAGCTTATCCATGAACTGATATTTCTTATCGAATCCCCAGCCAGGATTGCTCTGCAAAACCAATTCACAAAATATTATTAACACGTGTAAATATAAACTTACGTATATCCTAATTATATAAATAACGATTCAACAATATATATACACAAGGGCCAATTAGCAAAATAATTTTTATCTTAATTTTAACAATCATATATATACATAGGCTTACTTACATACATATATGTATATAGGTTTGTGTGTGTGTGGGGGGTGGGGGGGATACATTATTAATGCAATCAAATGAGATGACCATACTAATAATTTTTATAAATATATATAGGTCAATATAAAGCAATCACATGAACAATTCCTAGAGTTTTTTTTTTCCTAAAAAACATATATTCTTCACGTTAAGTACATTAAAGATATTAATAAAAATTTATTATAAAAAAATTATAAGATAACCAATCATGCATACATAATATAAAATATTTAATCTATTAATCATGAAATAATTAACTTTTTAATTAATTTTTTATATTAGAATCTTTAATATCATGAATTTGAATACTTTTAATTGAAGATACCTAAACAATAATAAATATTAATCATTAATAATATAATAGTCAAACTAGAAAGAGCACAAAAAAAAAAAACATAATCCTAGGGGCTCAAGTTTGATCCCCAAGGATGTCGAATATGTGACTTATGATATATTTGTCAAATGTTTTACTCGTTCTGCTAGGACAATAGCCTTACCTACTCCGAACCCATGAGTTTAAGGATCACATATAAAAACCAAGGTATAATATGAGACAATTTTGAAATATGACAAACAAAAAATAATAATAAATATGACAAGGAAAATTAAATTATAACCTAATAAGTTGGTCAGAGATTTGAGCTACTCAACACTAGATATGTCAAAAGGGCCAGAAGCCTAGGCCTGGCCCGAAGGAAAGCTCGTGCCGTGCTTAGGACTACCAGGCCTCGGCAAGAACCAGGGACAGCCCAATACCATCGCCCGAGGGCACGTGATTTTGGAACGCCCTGAGCCCAACATATCCGACTTTACTTTGGTCTCATAACCCGACCAAATCATTCGATCCCTTTTCTCCAGCGTAAGCTCAAGCCCGAAGGTTCCAGAAGCTGAAACATCTAGAACCTGTGACCGTTTGGGTCGGTTCGATAGTCAAACCGACCCTAACGGTCCAAAAAAAAAATTTCAAATATTGGGCCATTGGATTTTTTTTCCCCAACAGCACAAAGAATTCTGCCCCAATTTAAAAAAAAAATCAAAAAAAAAAAATTGTTTTTTTTTAATTCTTCATCAAAAAAATTTTTGAGTTTTTACATCCAGTATCATACTGAACTGCATCAAATGCAAAGGAATTAGTTACTGATAATGATTCGTGAAATATTAATGTCAATTGATAACTGATATGAGAATGAGATTGAGACATTGATGATTGAGTTGAGCGTCTAAACTTACTTTACTGCCTATGGCCTATTGCTATTAATCATATGCTATCTACTGACGATATCTTTTATTTTCATTTATCTTTTTTTGATTAATATTGTATTTATTTTTTTTTATCATTTTACTTTGAGACTTGAATCAAACACTTGAATTTTTTGTGATTTGCATTAATTTGTATTAATGTTTTAGTTTTATTAATTAATATATTATTAGTTTTAAAATTTTAGTCGTTTATACTTTATGTTTTATTTAATTTAATTATAAACTATTTAAGTATGAAATAATTAAAATTTAAATTTTATAATAATTTTGAATTCTGAATTTAAAATTCTCTAAATGGCCTAAACTAGGCCTGAACCTCACCCCAAACCTGGCCCGAGCTGGCTAGATTCGATTTGTCCATGGATGAACCAACCCAAAAAAACTAAACATCTGGGCCGAGAGGCTGTTCTGGACCAGTTGTGATGAAACCATGTTTTGCCAAGTACAACATGGTTGCCCAACTAAACCACCTAAAAATGGCCCATTTGACACCTCAACTTAACCCTGAACAAAAAAGCAAGGAATCATCAATCTTACAAAATGGGCATCTTGTATGTGAAATAAACAATAACATTGATTTTTTTTTATTAAAGTATATATAATAATTTATCAAAGATTATGTATTTCTACAAAAACAAGCATATTCATCAAAAGATAATAAATCTATAGATACATCTAAACCATCATTGATGTATTTGATCTTATTAAAATTCTAAAATTAAATATGCTTAGTCGCAATCACTAATGAGATTATTAATTAATGTGAAAATTTATCTTATGCATCTATTCGTAAGTGGAGATTGGGAAGAGGATGAAATTTAAAAAAAAAAATTATCAAACACAAATTCTCTAATTTTTACGAATAATGCTTTCAAGATATTTTCTACTTTGTCACTACACTAAGGCATAAGCAGTATTCACATGCACTAAGTACAACTTTTTTATATATAATAATTACATATTTATAATAAATACAAATATGTTAAACATTTTAATAAAATAAATCTTATATATTATTACTTGAGATATATTATTAAATAATAATAAAATAAAATTAGAAATAAAAGAGAATATCTAATTAGTCCCAAGAGGCACGAATACCACCCCTTTAGCCAAAATCACTTGATCTCTCTCACACCAAGAGACAGCTTCTAATAGATACGTGCAACACAATGACTTCCCAATACACTACACAATGATTTCTAATAATAATCAATAATTATTGTGCTATTCTCGCTCAAACATAAACTAATACAATAAAACTTTCCATTAATTTTAATACACAATACAATATTCTACACTTCCATGTGAATCTAATTTGATATTCTATATTTTTCTCTCAACCACTTATTATTATCAACATCAAACAGATAAATATGATATAGAGTATATAAATGCTTATTTATACTTTATAGATATCACATCATTCATAATGTTAGCAATACAATGTATTGCATTTAGCTATATGAATTATTAAAATAATTAAAATTTATAAATTAAATTATATCATACATATTATCTGAAGTATAATAAATAATTTCATCATTTATGTTATTTCACATGCTTTGGATTTTTTTTTCATTTCTCAATACTCTAAACATAAATCTAGAGCCATAACTCTAAATGATTTAAATAATTGACATTTGAAGTACTGATACACTATTAAGCAACAAATAATTAAAATATTATTTTAAAAAAAATAAAATCCTATGAATTAAGTAAAATTTAAATAATTAACATGATTTGTATGTTCTTTATATTGATGAAAGCTAACTTAAACAAGTCTATCACTTGGACATTAGATTACTCTTATTTATAAAGCATAATTCATATGATATATTTATTCTGTTATTAATTAATAATAAAAACATTACTCTTTATATGTAATAATCAATCAAGTATTTCTCAACAAATAACATTTGTACCTTTTGTTACTTGCTTAGAATTAAAATTATTTATTTAATAATTCTAGTGAGAATATAATTTTGTCATGAATTAACTACGATAATTATCAAATTAGATCAGTTATATTAATAATATAATTAATTATTTTCAAAATTATCCTAAATAAGCATACTTTAATATTATTCTTCGCATCAAACCTAATTATTTTATTCTGCCCCATCTATCCATCAAGCATAATTTAACATTCATTCTATTTCACTCAACTAAATTATACCAAACCTATTTATAGTTATTTTTTTTTAGACTCATCATTCTAATCTTGTACAAAAATGTTATTGTGTTAAACATGATCAAAACATTACAACCATTTCTAGATCAAGCACAAAAAAATCAATGAGATTTTTTTATTTAGCTCTCTTATAGTTGACATCATTCAAATATTCTTATCCCTCATAAATTACCAACTACACTAGAATTTAAAGTCAAACTCATCAAAAATTTTAATGTAATATAAAATATATGATTGACTATATGATATTTTTTTATCTAATACTCAACATAATTGTTGTATATATAGTTTATTTTGATTATCTGTTTTGTATAACCGAATATGTTTTCTGTTTTAATATTTTCATGAGTACAGGAAAGAAAATATTAAAAGGCTGGAAATATAATAATAGTACAATAACGTGGGTCCCACTATTATGCGAAGAAAATTTTGAAATAAAGCATGACACACCCGAGTGATTCGACCCTCTTCGGTTAATTAAACCAAGAAACTATTATGTATATATACATTTTTTTGCTCTACGAATTCTCTTCTATCGGACTATTTCCTCTCTCTCTGTGTGATTTTTTTTCGATTGCTACACATGCTGTAAGAACATTCTGATTTGGTTATAATCTGTAAATGCATAAATATTTTTCTGATGAATATAGCTAATCGTATTGAATGACTAGTGAACCATTATTTTGAGTATTATATTGTGATTTGTGTTTGTGCTGTGATTTTGTATACTATCATGGTTGTAGATATATATCATTTGCTATTTTTCTATTTTTTTTCGTCTGAATATGTGAAATTATAAACGTGAAAACAAAATTACCTAATAATAATCTCGATACATTTTTTTAGAGGGACTTAGAGAAAATAAAGTCTAGGGAACATTCACTAGATTTTACAAGTTCACGATAGAAAAAAAATGCTTATAATCACAAAATTCAATAGTCACTCTTTTGAATTTAAATTTCACAAAATTTCAAGTCACTAAATTTTACAATTCAATTTTCTTCAATAGTGACACTCCTTCGAGATAGAAGATACATTTTTTGGTTAATTTATTTTTCAAAAATAATTTAAATGATAGATTTATATTATTACTAGTTTGTGCGGAACACATTATTACAAGGAATACTTAATCTAGTATTTATCACTGACAAATTGATAGTCAAGACGGCAAAGAGGATTTGTACCCATCCCAAGGTCATGAGCTCGATCCCAAGGGAAACCTTATATGAATCCTAGTGTGTCATTAGATCCATCATGATGTTGGGTCGGAAGCCTTGCCTGCTTCAAGCATAAGATCTAAAGGCTCATATTCAAATTGAGGGATAATATGGATCTGGTTTGAAGTCAAATTATAAAAAAAATCAAATATTTATCAACTAAAATAATATCTTAGAACAAAATTTCAAATCAAGAATGTCGATAACTTTTATTATTTTCTTAGAATTTCAAACAAAGGCACCTTTCTCATGACTTAATTATATAACAATTAACAAACTAAATTTTATTAAACAAATATACTTTAACATTAATATTCACATCAAATCTAGTTATTTATTCCACTCAATCTATCCTCCAAGCATAATGAAATATTCATTTTTTTTTTGAAATTAATCATTCTGATCTCATGCATATTATGACTTTTTACACCCACTTCATATTGACAAAAAACTAGAATGTGTGATTAAGTTAAATACTCACAACTAGAGAATGAGAATTGGGTTGAGCTCAAAGGAAGGTAGGATTGACTCATCCTCACAAAAAAAAAATGGCTCCAAGCTCAGTCATACATCGTGGGCAACATGTCAATGCTTGATGTAACAAAATGGCTCTAAGTGCCATTGTGCCTTGGGAATGCATGCCGTGCAACATGTTGTCAACACGCCACAACACTAGCTATGAGATCTAATTCTAGGTTTAAGTGCTTTCCCAAATGTTAAGACTCTCATGTTGGGTAAGAATAGCCCACCTAAATTCCTACCCCTAATCACAATATTATACATTCAGCTATTAATCAACACTAACCCTCTATCTCTACTTTTATATATATATATATACTTATGACTATTTTTTTTATTTAGAACTCTTTGTAGACAACATCATGCTAATATTACTTATAATATGATAGTTTGATTGGTAAAAGACAAGTAACTTGACTTTTGAGATATAAGTTCAAGCATCAATGGCACCAAATATGCTCTATTCATATTATTAGAACTAGGCTCTTACTCCAACCGCAAGCCTCAAGCTCATTTTGAGGCCGAGGGATAATATGAGACATGTTTGAGGGGGAGAGAGAGGGAGAGAAATAAGGAAAAAGATTAAAAAAAACATCACGATAATGCTCCCTCCAAAATTACTACATATCCTACGTCTTTTAATTGTACTTTTTTTACTATAATCATCAAATACTTTACTATCATATACATACATATTCATGTGATTAAACTATCAATGCTTTTTTTTTTTTTTGAAAAAATTATGCAACAATATCCGAAAAAAATATATATTTATATTTTAAAATCTGAATTTTTTGATTTGGCACAATATGCATGAAATTCAAAAATATCTAAATTTTAATATACTCAAATGGGATATTTCCTAAATACTCGCTCCTATGATCCTAACTCCAATCTAGACTCTCTTTCATAAATCCTACCAGCTCACTACTCTCCCCCATCCCCACACTCTAGTTGTCTAGTCCACACCATTTTTATTTTTTATTTCTTTTCAATCCCACCTCCACATCCCTCCCTCCAAACGATATATATACTATTGTATATATTATACACTATATACATATATATATATATATATATATAATATTTTGTAAAAAAGTTTCAAATATAATATATATTTCGATAATCTTATTCTCAAAATCAGAGAAGCAACATTTAATGAATCTTGAACCCTAAGACAATCTCTAATATGTGTGTGTGTGTGTGGGTCAAGGAGCACGGAGATGAATGAGGACAATGAGTGGAGGTTTAGAGAGAAAAGGTTGAATTTTATAGGTAACATAATTGTAATCATACTGAAACTCAATTATTTTTATATTTAATGTATATCTATCTGCTATTTGGGAAGTTATTGCATAATTTTCTCATATTTTTTTTCTTTAATAATCAAAATAATCTCAATCAAAATAATTTTCTCTTATTTTATGATATAATTCAAATGATAAACCCTAGTTGTTACTAGTTTAGGAAAGACGTTATTATAAAGAATGTTGATAGCTACCATCACTTTCTCACATTCAGAATTATTTACTCAAGGAACGAGATAGTCTTGCCAATGGCTTGATTATATGACAGTCATTGTGTAACCAGAACCCAGCCAGCACTGTGCATTTACTTATGGCAACATCTTATCCTTCAGAAATATAAGCCAAGCTAACACTAACCTTGAGAGAAAGGTATGCCCGATTAGCGAATTGCTTGAAAGAAAGATTCACACTCGCAGGAACAGTTTCCACAAGTCTTTGCAACTCCTCTTCTTGTTTCTTAGCAGTCACCCTTTCGGGTCCAGCATATTGCTCCACAATCTCTTTCATCAATGGGGCATTCTTCAGTGTGTTTTCCACAGCATCCTGATAAAAGGCAGACAGATCAGAGACAACACTCAACCACAAAGCCACGAGTTATTGTTTTTTTTTTCTGTTTTTTTTTTTAAATCCCATTCCCCTCTCCCCGCCCCTAAACCCATAACATCTCTCAGCCCATGTATGAGCCTAGAGACCCTGGGGTCAAAGAAGTTAAATTCTGCCCTAACGACACGATAGATCCAACTGACCGACATTATGAAGCACGTATCCAACATCCCCGAGGATCGAACTCAAGGTCCCGGGATAGGAGCATTTATCATCTTTGACAACCTCATGATCATACAGCCAAGAGCATCTCAAACAATAATCTCTAAAATAACTACTTAAAAAATATTATAATATTATATTATCTATTTTAGATACTCAATTTTTTAAATTAACTCCATCAATGATATCTATTTTAGCTAATAACTTCAACTAACTATAACTAACTTAAAAAAAAGATTTAAAATAATATATAAAATATCATATCATCACCATAATGCCATATTGATTAAATTCAAAAATTTTTAAATTTAAAATTTTAAACACTAATTTTTACAACGGACATATTTATATTACTTGTACCATTATTTACATAGACTCACACAATCAGACACAATCACACACACACACACACACACACAATCACACACACACACAATCACACACACAGGCACACACAAAAACAAAGATATAACACACACATTACTGATGTATAATTTTTAAATTAAGGATAAATCTATCATTTATACTTAAAAAAACTATAAAATTATTTGAGATGAATTATAAAATCAAATTTATGTTTACGAAAAATATTAAGCCACGTCATCAAAATTTTAATTTTTTTTATTTTTTTTAATAACAATCTTATTTATAACAATCATGAAATAAAAAATTTTAAAATTTGAACCAAGAGTTACAACATGTTTTATTTTTTGTGTTATACATATTTATGCAAAAAAAAATATTTTTTAGGTTATTTAATGTTTAGTGTACATAGTTAGGATAAATTTGAGAAAACATTTTTAAAATAATTAAAGTAGAAATAACTAGCATCTTTGTCCAAGCTAGAAATAGCTAGCGTGATAACTAGCCTCTTAAAAACAAAATTTAAGGGTCGGCTATGTAAAATAGCTAAAAGATAAGGTTTAGCTAGCCTCTTTGAGATGTTCTAATCTTATATATATATATATATAACATGTAACTATGAAAACACATTATTTCTCAATCACAAAATAATACAACATGAATATATATATATATATATATATATATAAGCTAAAAAAATTAATCTTAGTACAAGAAAAATAAAAACAAACAAATAATAAACAAATACACCAAAAATAAAAATATAATTAAAAAAATTAAGTATCTAAACAATATAATTACTGCTGATCATTATTTAAAATAACATATAAATAATACAAGCAAACAATATGTTCTTAAAAGATTAAAAGCCTTATTACAGAGAAATGAGAGCATCAAGAAAAAGATGTGTGTGTGTGAGTGTGTGTGTGTGAGAGAGAGAGAGAGAGATGTCAAAGTAAAAAAAAATGATCTCCACCCATTTTATTTTTACAGACATGCAACTTTTTATATTAAATAAATAATATATGTTAAAGATGAGTAATAAATAAATAAATAAATAATATTAGATAAAGTGAACAATTACTCCACAAGCACTAACATTTATAATTTTTTTCATTTAATTTTAACATATCTTCCCAAAAATATGAGAGCTCAGTGCCATTATAAGGGAGCTACAAGAATTGCCTATGCCACTAAGCACCATGTTTAGTAAAATACTAAAATATCATTATAATGAGTAAATATGAAAATAGATTATTTCTCAATCACAAAATAATAGCATATGAATATATATATATATATATATATATATATATATAAGCTAAAATCTTTAATCTTAGTAAAAGAAAAATAAAAACATACAACAAAAGAACAATAAACAATATAATTACTGTTGATAATAACTTAAAATAACATATAAATAATACACACTAACATCATGTTCTTTGCTGCTTTGAAATCTTGTTGGAGAGAAATGAGAGCATGAAGAAGAAGAAAAATGAGATAGAGAGATTCTCAAAGAAAAAAAATGATCTCCACACTTTTTATTTTTACAGACATGTGACTTTTTATATAAAAGAAATAGTAACATTAAAAATGATAAATAAATAAATAAGTAAATAAATTATTAGATGTAGTGTCATTGTGAGTGATTGCCCCACATCAACCAACATTTAAAATCTTTTCATTGAATTTTTTACACTCCTGCTTAATGAAACAATTTTGAGTCCAAATCACAAAAATATTTATATTTCTTATTTGGTAAATACTTTGTCAGAATGCCAGCAATCTAAACTATAATGTTGCAATAAACTAATACAATTTTGAGACTATGGCCAGATATCATTGAAACATTTATATGTAAGAATGATTGGGAAGATTTAAAATTGAATATCCATGATAGAACTAGCCTGAGAGCACAAGAATTACTGGCAGATAATTACTAATAAAACTTGAAGAATGTTAGGACCATTGCTAATGATATCATCAGACACACGATAATTATGATAATTTACATAAAGACCCCGATTAATATTGAGATTGACGATTATATTTTTAAAATTTTATACTTTTTTACAATTATTATGTTATCATTTATTTTCATTTCATGTTATATGATTGCATTGTAATTTATGATTATATTATTTTCATATTATCATTATTTTTGTTTATTTGGATGATGGATCTTTTTTTGGATTTTGAAATAAATATTTATTTCAGTTTTTAATTACATTACACTACACTGCATGACTTATAAGCATAAATTAAAATATTCAATTAATTCATTATTGTGATGACTGCCATGATGGCTGCTGACGGTGGACATTGCCTATGGTGTTTCGCTGCCAAAAAACTAGCATGACCCAGGGTGATCCAAAACAATCAAGCATGAAAGGCACGATTTTGTCATGACTCATGTTGGTTGTATGTCATCAATCATGGGGGGTTGCAAAATATAAGTTATGTCATCCCGAGCACGACATGACTTCCTTAATAGGTCATGCCAGCATGATACAGCCTGTTTAACACCTCTTTGAAGCCTAGACTTTGTGTGTCTCAGGCACACCTTAGATAATTATGCTTGAGTCGATAGTTTTTTAATAAATGCCCAAATTTTCTGAAATAAAAATACTATGACTTTCTTTTATCCCAACAATCTTTTTCTAAGTAACTATTTTCTAACTTATATTACAAGAGCAAGAAGAACAACCCTCAATGTTTAAAGTATTTCTAAAGGTATAGCTCTTTCCTTTATATTTTTGTCTTTCTGAATTTAAACTTATTACATTTTTCTAGTGGTTCTCATGAGGTTTGATAACTGGTAAAGGCACCTTCAGTTGAATCTTCTAAAGGCATGGCTCTCAAAGGCCCTTTGCTCAAATGACTACATGGAATGCAAGAGTTGTTGCACATTGAATTGTGCAATATATTTTGTCACTTCATAATAGTAAATATTGGATCACTTATAATTTAGCCCGATAAGTAACTTTTTCATCAACTTCTCAGTAATATCTTCCTCAAGCAGTTTTAACTGATTTATTACATCAATAAACTTTGTCAAGAACAAATTAAGTGGCTCAACATCTTTGAATCTTGCGTTCTCAAAATTTCTTCTGAAAAATTAAAGTTTAACTACTCTTGTTCTCTTGTTTCCCTGAAACTCTTTCTGAAGTCAATCTCAACCCTCCTTGGATGTGTTAGACCTCATTATCCTAAGAAAAATGGTATTACCCACTCCATGCTGAATGAACATCATGACCTTAGCATCTAATTTTTTTTGCTCTGGGTATAAGATTTCCAAGTTTTTCTAGAGCAATGAGATCTAATAATTATGAGAACCCATCTTTGACCAAATCTCACACATCTTGCGACTTGAAGAGTGTTTTTATTTTAACACTATAAAAATCATAGTTTTCCCCTTCAAATAAGAGGATCGAGGAATAACCCAAGTGAGTAGCATATACATTTTAAAAACAAATTATTTCACCAAATCTTGAACTCTATCTAACAAAAATATAGTCTAGGTCACTATAGGATTTCAAACTCATATATTCTCTAGATCTAACTATAATCTTTCAAATCTAATAGTTTGATATCAAGATCTAAGTAATAATTTCCGTATTAATTAAGATTTATGAAGATCTGAGTTTACTTTAAAAACAGAAAAGAATTTTTGATAAAAAAAATTGATAAAAAAATTTAAAAAAAAAAAGATCTAGCATTATACTAATACAAGATATTGGTAATATTTAAATATAATAAACAAATAACACAAAAATCGTGTTCTTCATAGTTGAAGCCTTGTTGCAAAGAAATAAGAATATGAAAAAAGAAAAAAATGATCTCCACACTAATTATAATACCATTAAAAGTGAATAATAAAAAAATAAAAAAAGATATTAGATATATGGGCAATTACCCCACATGCACCGGCTTGTAAATCTTTTTCATTTAATTTTTGACATATCTTCTCAAAAATATGGGAGCTAAGTACCATTATATGTGAGCAACAAGAATTGCCTAGGCCATATTGAGACAAGTAGAGCATCCTAAATTGCCACCACATAGTAACATGTTTAGTAAAATATCATTATAATGAGTAAATATGAAAACACATTTTTGAATCACAAAATAATACAACATGAATATATATATATATATATATATATATATATATATATACACACACACACACAAGCTAAAAAATTTAAATTTAGTAAAAGAGAAATAGAAACATACAACAAAAATAACAATAAACAAATACGCCAAGAATAAAAATATAATAAAAAAATTTTAAGCATTTAAACAATACAATTACAAGGTGATAAATCTAATGAGACTTGCTCTACTAGATCATTATATAAAACTATTCATGTTATGGCAAATACAATTGTGCTCAAAATTACACTTTGTAAGAAATAGATAAATGTGTCAAACGGGTCGAACAGCTCGGGCCCAACCCGACTCAATCATGCTTGGCCCGGCATGTCACGGGAATGACGTGTGCCCATGCCAAGCCTGCTTATGGCACATCTCATGTTGTGCCGTGCCTAGGTCAACTGGGCCAGGAACGACCCAATAGAATGGCACATGAGCATAATATCTCAGCACGAGCCAAGCAATGCCCCAACCCAATCACACGCCACCGACCCGAAGCTGACGCCCAACAGATCTGATATTTCCGTCGGGCCATAACCTAACCCACGATCTTTTTCTGCAACCCACACCTCATGTTTGTTCCAGAAGCCAAAACTTTGAAAATTTAAACCGTTCAGGTCGGTTCAATGATCGAACTGGCCCAACGATAAAAAAATATATATTAAAATTCAAATCTAAGTCGTTGGATTTTGCCTCCAACAGCTATGGGATAAATCTGAGGGCCCTAAGAATTTTATTCATTTTTAAATATTAAAAAATCAAAAAAAATTATTTTTTTTTTAAAAATTATGTTTTTTTATCTATAAAATCTCCCTCCTTATTCTAAGATTTATATTTTTAAAACATATATCTCTCTCTTTAATTTTCACTCTCTAAGGTCCTTGATTTCAATTTCAAGCTTTTTGCTTTTGAGCTACAACATTTTGATTTTTAGGACTCTGGTATGCTATGATGTGGATTGTGATGCACGTGTTGTGCGGACATAAAAAAACTAAAATTTATGCATTCTGATTTATAGGTATTTTTTTATTAATTAATTTTTTAAGTTATAAAGTATTATATTTAAAATTTTCTTCTCTTTATTCTAGTCTCTCTCTTTGCTAATACTAACTCTTAAATTGAATCTAAAAAATAAAAAATAAAAAATAAAAAAATGATAAATAATACTTTTAATAATAAAAATAAAATTAATTATAATTTAAATAATAAAAATCTTACGAAAATATCTGAGTCTACTGAAACTTTAATTTCTCCGATCACATTGATTCAAACATCTAAAAAATAAAAAATATGATGCATTAGATTATAAACAAACTCAAATCAACAATATATTTTTTTAGGCTGAATCTAGTTCAGTCTCAAAATTTACTTTCTTCATATATCATAATAAATTATTAAGAAAAAACATGACCAAACTGATCACCACAATGAATCTTCTGATTAGATTATTGGAGGATCCAAAGATTATCAATATTATGCAAATATATTTTCAGTCTACATATCATAGAATTCCTGGATCCACATCTATGAATAATATTCTAAAATAAGTTAGAAAAATAAATAATAATTAATAAATTTTGAGAATATAATGGAGTGATATCAATAACGTCTAATATCTAAATTAATCATGATGATGTATCATATGTGTATCTCACAACCCACTATGTAGATTCTAAATGAATACATAAATATAAAATATTTAAATTCTCTAAAATTATTTATCCTCATGATAGCCTACACATTTTTGAGTATATGATAAAAATATTTAAAAATATAAAATTCAAAATAAAATATTTAATAATACATTCGATGATGTATCTAATAATGAAGTAGCAATTAACGTATTTATTAAGAATATTAAAGATGAACCATTAGAAAAAAAAATTTATATTTGATACATGTGTTATATCATTAACCTAATAATATAAGTGAGGTTAAAGATGTGTGAAAAAAATTTTTAATCAAATATGAGATACCATTAAATTTACACATACCTGACATTAGAGTCGTGTAATAGATACATAACGTAATATATGACTGCATAAATAGTAAGAGTGATGAACATATTATTAACGATATTGATTGAACTATAAAAAATTCATTTATAAAATTCCTAAAATTTTTTTGACACAACAAACATGTATTCGTCAGTTTATACTCCCACAATTTGTATTTCACTCAGGTGCATATACATATTAGTAGTATGTTTAAAAAGTATTAATATGACCCAATACTTATTGATATAATTATAGAGATAGAAACCAAGTATTTAAAGTAATGATCCATCATTTCATCTCTTTATTATCTAACTACATGCATGGACCTTAAGATTAATGTGAAAAAAATAGAAAATATTTTGACATATATTTCCTTGTGTATGAACTAGGAAGACCCACCTGAAAAATTCATTCACAAGAAATTAACTAAATTATTCACATACTATGATACTAGATATTGAGGTAATAGTGAGATTTTTAGTACGGACATAAATTTCATATTGAAAAATGATAACTTTTTCATTCATGTAGCAAGTGAAAAATGACAAGGTGAACCGTCGAATATGATCGAGCTATCTTAATACTTAGATACCAATTACTACTTAATTCTATCATATTCTGATACTAAAAATCTTAATTTATTACAGTGATGAAATTCATATGAGTTCACTTATCCCGAGCTAACTAAAATAGTATTAGATCAACTAACTCCTCCGGTGTTGAGCATACCATCAGAACCTATTTTTTCTATTACAATAAATATTATTTTAAATAAAAAATCAAGATTACAGCCAAATATTATTAATACTTTATTATGCATGAATGATTGAGAAGATTCAAAGTTAAGCATCCAAGATAATATTGAAACTGCAATAAAAATGAAAAAATTAATTGTTGATGATAATCCGTATAATTTAATATTGTGAATGATTTGATGATTGATGACGTTAATGATTAACGAATTGAGATACTAATATCTGATATTATATTTTGATTTACTCATTTATATAATATTTGTGTTTATTTATTTTTTATTTATAATATTACTTTAAGTTTGTGATTTAATGCTTGAATATTAATTTTTTGTGAATTTTTATTTTATATTAATTTTTATTTATTTTAAGTTTTAGTGTTTTATTATTTCATACACTGATACACATTTAGTTGTATAATTTTGTTGTTTATTATAATAAATTAATATAATTTTTTAAAATTTAATAAAAAAAATTTAAAAATTATTTATTTATTTACCATTAATAATTAATTATTAACATTAACTAAAAAAGAAAATTTTTTAAGTATCTAATTAAACAATAAGTTAATTTTTAAAATTTAAATTTTATAATTTTTTTTAATATTATAAATTAATAAATTAAAATATTTTATAAATTAAAACTCGGCTTGAACAAGCCAACCCAACCTAGCATTGTTTCATCACTGCCAGGCAGACGGGCCATGCCGAGCTTGGTTTGATGAAACTGTGCCGAGCCAGGCATGACACAATTACTATACTATGTCATGCATGGCATGACACAGTGGGCCAGCTGGGCCACCTAAAACTAAGCCAGGCCAACTCTAGAAATAGGCATGATTTTACATCAATGACATGTGAAAATTATTTACTTCATACTAAGAAAAAAAATGTGATATAATTACCAAAAATTATTAATAAAAAAGACATGTTTGATTTATAAGTTGCATTAAATCATCCAATAAATAGTTTAGCAGTGTCTTTTAAATTTGATAAAGAAACATATTTTAACTGATAAGATGTATTATATTTTCATTTATCAAGTCATAATCAAAAATTAAAATATCCAAATATTTTGCCAATATTCTAATAAAATATTTTAAAACAAAGCACACTAATACAATATTAACACCAAAAATTTAGTATTACACAATTTACCAATAAAATCTAAAATTTCTTATCAATGGAGGGATTATGGGCAACTTTCAACAAGTTTATGAATGAAATATTCATACTTATAATCAATATTACCAAAATATTATTAATTTATATGAATATTATTTTCTACAAGACAAACTTACTACATTTAATAATATAATAGAACTACATCAATCTCCATTTTGGTAGTAAACTATTACAATGTCGTATTTCATATACTATATTAATTATTAAGTGTGAACTTATAAGATTTGAGTAATAATATTTTCAAAATTCAACTACATGATTTATCCATATATGAATTACACTTATAACATATTCTTATTTTAATTAATATCATTTTTTAAAATATTAATAACTTTTTTTATTAATTTGTATTCTACCAATAATTTTGTATGAGTATCTATTAATATACACCAATATATATCAATATTTTTTTGTTTACAAATATTGTAATCCTTGGTCATAATAAGTTGCATAAAAAATTATTATTATTATAAAATTTGAGATGTTAAAGACATTATTATTGCATTCAATTTTCTTATATTGAACAACTTCACTTATTTTTTAGAGAAGCACATATATGAGAATCCAATCATTCTTTTGTACTTATTATTGTTTTGAAATGTGTTGATATAAATTCACATATAATATAGGTTATCAAGAGTTGGATTATCACAAAACTATTTTTCATTAATATTATTTTATGTTTGTATGCGATTACATATAGCAACGAATAAAAACTCATAAAAACTCCGAAGTTAAATATATTTAAGTGAGAATAATACTGAGTTGACTCATAACTGAACATTTGAAAAATTATCGTATTACATATATCAGTTGGAGGTAATACCTTAATATGATATCAACTATCTTTATCAAATAATAATAAATCTCATTTTTTATTTTAATTATAAATAATTTCTCTAAATTTCAAGAATAACATTATCAAGACATTAACTTCACATACTTTATACTAAAAAAATGAGCTTTGTAAATTAAATATAATTTCTATTTCAAGTGTTGTTTAATGCTTAGCACCTATAATTATACTTATATTAATAGTATCAACAAATAACACCTCCAATAATTAGTTGAGATTGGGGCATACGTGCCATAACTGCTAAAAACAATATGCATATCAAGACCAAAATTTTAAAGATTGTCATTCATCCTTGAAGTCACAAGATCAATACACATATTTAAATTGTTGACAATGTACTGCTTGAACTTACCAGAAGGTGAAAGCAAAAGAAAATATTCATCTCAACATAGTATTAACCGAAGTACACTTAGTTATCCACTTATCCCAAATACTAATAATTCTAAAAAAATGATATTACCTAAAATTCCTATATAAAGAAGGCAGCGCATAACAATAAAGATATAGATCATAATAAAAAGATAGTTGGCCCACTTTTACTTAGCCAATTCCATATAGATTAGTTTAAAACTAACTTATGAGCACATTCAAAAGATTATATCTCCAATATTATTATTATGGCCATTGTAAATGTAAGATAAAAAAAGAGAGATCAATGATTTATCTGATAGTGCACATTAATCCATGTTTCATAAAATTAAAGAAAGTACCTCCCATTCTTGTTGACTCTGAATTCCTTCATATGCTACTATGAATGGCTTCACCTTCTCCAGCATGTCACGAATAGGCAGAGGTGGTTTCTCATCAATATCTGGGTTTTGATCTATCTCTCCCATCAAGTACTCAGGCTCAAACTCAAACTACAATCAAAAAAATACACCTCAATCAACAATCACAAACCCATCGACAAAAATATGCTGCAATCTGTTAGGAATTTATTCTACAATAAGGCCTGGTTTGGCACTTTACAATGATCACGAACACATCATATAAACAAATCAAAATGAAACCCCAACCCATTGAAACAATAACAATCAACCATGGTGGATATAAACTACTCTAGAACACCACAATAAGGCCCTGTTTGGCACAAATCACTTTCATGAGTAATATGCTTTCAGAGGTAAACAAATACCTAGGACTTTACTCTACTTCAAGGGAAACATATCAGAACCCAAAACAATATTACAAGAGCTGTTATCTGGTATACTAATTTCCAGAAACAATGCTTTGCTTGCAAAGCATATGTAACAAATGATTCCATGAGAATTGAAGTGTTAACAAACAAATCATGGATACAATACTAAAAAAGTAGACACCTAATACGTTATACAAGTGTAAGTGCATAACCATGTAATTAGTATCCAGAGCATCGATAAAAGTTTCCTTCCATGGACATGGAACGACCCTGTCGCTCATTTCTTCAAACCCTCCAATCAATTTGTCCATGTTTTCAGCACCAATTCGATTTGCCAACCTTTCCCCGTCAGCATTATCACCCAGAAACAATCCAGTGACATACATCTTGTCTGAATCTTTATTAGCTCTATTTTCTCTTCCATCCCATCTTCCTCTCCCTCTCCCTCTCCCTCTCCCCTTACCTTGCCCACCGCTATCTCTACCACGCGAAAGTAGGCTTATTGCCTTTTTCACTGCCTCCTCTCTGTTCAATTTCGGGTGCAATTGGACGGAAGATGCCGGAGGTATTCCTCGTGGTTCATGTCTCAAGTTTATTCGAGCTCCGATATGGCGGTTTTCTTCTTTGATTTGTGAAATAGAGCCGTCTGATTTTCCGGATTTTCCTCTTCCAGTACCAGAATATGCTGATAAGATACTCTCTGGTAAGGTGGGCACCCCGGCTGAATCAATCTTTGGTTGCAAAGATGCTACATCGGATTTGGGGTCTAGAAGTGAATCCGGCAAAGCCTTGCCGATTTCTCTACCACGCCCAATGCCAGATTGAGACGAGCCAAAAAGCGATAGATCGGGGAGAAACCTGTTTGGGTGAAGTCTACCACGTCCACGGCCTATTCCGTCAAGTCGTGACTCGGAAAAAACGTCGGGTTTTTCATCGTCCAAGTTTTTGCTATCTTGATCTTTTGCAGTGAAATCACAACGCTCTGGGAATGAAGGAATTACTCGTCCGATATGGCCGCGGCCTCTTCCTCGAGAACCGGAGGAGCCAGAAGAAGAAGAAACAGAGAATGAGGATGATAAGAAAGGAGAAGAGTCGAATGATGTATTAGTGACACAACTGTGTGCGTAAGGAAGCCGCTTCCCTATTGTTGTGGCTCTCATGTGTGGGGAAGAGTGTCATCGGCTCTCTGAATCGACGCCGGCTGCTAATCCGTTCCGGATGGGACCAGCCAGAGCTGGGCCTCACCTCTACGAAGAGGAAGCATTACCTCAACCTTGAAAGATGGTTCCATCCCAATCACGGACCACGATGTTAGATTTGAGGTGTCAACCTAAATAACACCTATATGATATATTATAAAAACAATCTGAGTATTAACCCACATTAAAGTTTTCTACTTCACCATCTATTTATTTACCTATAGGCATCTACCATTGGTAAATTGAATTTGAATTTATTTCATTGATAATTTATTGGTTTCCTTTAAGGTTTTATAAGTTATAAATTATATTTTCTGATTTTTTTCTTTCTCAACATTATATTTATTTTTTTAACATTCATCATTACAAGTTTTTTTTTATGATCTTAATGATCTTATTTCCAAATTGTATTTTATATTTAAGTTCATCTAATCATCCCACGTATAATAAATCATTTAATTGCATGTCATATGTCATACCTCCTGAAAGATGAAGACTATATAAAAATTCATCTTTATTATAATGATACCAAAACTATGAGTTTTTGGTGTTTGATCATTACTCATTAAAATATATCCCATTGAAATATGCTCAAAATTATGAAATCATTCTTTTTGAGAGGTAACACACTAAGAAGTTACTTAGTTAATAAGTCACATCACCATGGAGATAACAAGTGTGTCGGGCAGTCTGAGCACGACATAAGGTATGTCACAATTAAGCTAAAATGGCATAGTACAAATCAGTGCCGGGACCCGAGTCAAGCTGGCTCGAGGCATGGCTCATGTTGTGTTGGGTCAAGGGGACTCATGCCTCGTGTTGAGCCAGGCATGACCCGGGTGTCTGGCCTATTGGCATGGTCTACTAGCACAGATTCCGTGACCCAAGACCTTGGACTAGGAAGTAGGCTTGGACCTTATGTTTCCGTTCAATTTGCCCATGCCCACCCCTACCTCGCACCTTGGTAGTTGGGTTTTTTTTAATGGTCCACCATGTGGTTGGCTGAGAGTATCTGGTTGGCACAACTAAGGTGTGCACCCCCCAGCCTATAAGTGCCAAATGAGTTGGCTCGTGCTAGCCCATTGGGCTCGCGTGGTATGCTAGGCATGACACAGTTCACTGGAGGGCATGCTCGGCATGACCCACGGCCTAGGTATGGGCTGGGTCATGCTAGTTTGGGATGTTCTAGGTTAAAATTTAATTAGTGTTTCTCTGCCACGGCATTACCGCAATGTCATTGCCCGTCAGGCATGACGAGCCATCGCCCATCGAGCATCATCATTAGTCCTCTGTTGGGCATCTATGCAACGACCATAGTGCATCGGTCGGCATGTCGTCACCCATGTCGTGCACACGTGCCATGCACTTAGGTCTTACCTAGCTTGGCAAGCGGTCTAAAGACCCTCGGCACGGCATTACACGATTTGTGCCGAGGGTCCACCCAACATGGGCCTGAGCATGATACAGTATTGTACCATGTCGGGCTTGGGCTACCCAGCCCGTTTAATACCTCTACCTCAACCTAAGCATGTGTTAGTATCATATTGACCTATTTTTAACCTGCATATCATAGGATTATTAGGTTCACATGTCGGGCTTCGGAATGACATACTAAAATATTATAAATTTAAAAAATAAATAACAACTAATGAATTTATGAAATATAGTAGCATGATATTCATGATATCTGATATCTAGACTAATCATGATAATGCATCTTTTGTATGTCTCACCGCCTACTAAGTAAATTCTAAATGGACACTTAATAAAAAGATTTTAGGATTTTTAGAGATTCTTCATCCTCGTGATGGTCATGCCATAAATTAGTATATGATGAGAATCTTTAGAGATTATCATATTCAAAATAAAATATTTAGTATCACATTTGATATTATATCTAACAATTTAGTATCTATTAACATATTTGTTAAGACCATTAGAGATGAACCATTAGGATAGATTTTTCATGTTAGATGCATGTATCACATCATTAACCTAATAGTACAAGCGATGATTAAGGTTATTTTTTCTCGCTTTAGAAAAAATATTTAACTCACTAAAATATTTTTGGACATTTAGCAGACAATATGAGTTTGGAAGCCTCTATTTATTTATGGGTCAAAAGAAGAAGAAATTCCAAATGAATGTGAGATACTACCAGAATTGTACTTACCTAATATTGGAGTCATGTGTTAGATATGAATACGTGATATCCGACTACATCAATAATAAGAGTGACAAACTTATTATTGATTAGAGAGACCAAGATATAAAAATTTTATTTATAACAATTTTTATGATACAACGAATATGTGTTCATCAGTTTACACTCTTACTACTTGTATTGCACTCACTTGCATATGTAATATTAGTGGCATGTTTAGGAAGTTTAAGATGATCCTACATTTAGTGACATGAATATTGAGATGAAAACCAAGTACTTAGAGTATAGGTATATCATCTCATCTCTTTATTATTTGGCTGCTTGCATGGATCCTAGGATTAAGGTGGAAGAGATATTTTGACATACATATTTACATGCATGAACTAGGAATACCAACTTGAAGGGTTCATTTATGAAAAGTTGAATTAGTTATTCACATACTATCACACTAGGTAATGTAATAGTTATAGTCAAACTTCGAGTATGGACATGGATACTATATTTAGAGATGATGACTTCTCCATTCGGTTAGCTGGGGGGAACAATTGGGTGGACCGTTGAATAGGAGCAAGCTATCTCGGTACTTAGATACCAATTATTTCACAATCCTATTACTTAATGATTACAAGAATCTTGGTAATTTATAATAGTAGAAATCATACGTGTCCACCTATCTCATTCTGTCAAATATGACACGGGGTTTATTAACTCATTCAGTATCGAGCATAGTATCACAGTCTACCTTTTCTATTGTATTCAATATCATTTTAGATAAGAGATCGAGACTACATCTATATATCATTGAGGTACTAGCATGCATGAAGGATTTTGATGATTCGAGGTTAGACATTCAGGATTGTACTAGAATAAAAGCGAATGAGTTACTGGTAGATGATGAGTTATGTGACTTTGAAGATGTTGAGCCCACTACTAGTGTTACAATAAGAAGTTTATGTGATGATGATCAGTTTCATACTTACACGGATTGACATTGGGATTGAGCTTGCATATTTATGATTGATGATTTTTATGTTGTGAAACTGTGTTATTTTATTTTTGCTTGGATTGGATGATAGATTTGTTTTTTATTTAAATTTGTGTTTATTATTTTATTTTTTGTGACTTTTTGCGAAATAATGTAATGTCGTACCTCATAATAGATAACTTAATATTTAAAATTTGCAAAAAAAAAATGAAAATCATAAACTACAACTAGTGACTGGTCAACTAGTTCGAGTACAACCCAATATGACCCAGCCCAATTCTGCTCAAACTTAGGCCAACTAGGATGTGCTAGGCTGCCACTACCCATTTGACACATCTACATCGATGTATTATTCTTTATTTTCAATAGTCATAGTTATTCGTTAATAATATTTCACCATCATCTAATATAACATCATTCACAAACCCTAATCTCAATTTAGTTAGACATTGGAAAATCACATGAGATGTGTTAAGAGAGATCTTGTGGATTTGAGGTTTCTCAATGAATGATCAAGTGAAAATTTAAGTATTAAAATTTTAAATCCAATTGAGGATTGCTTACTTTTGCCTTAGATTTTCACTAAATATGGGTTGGAGTTGCATTTCCTAGGGTCCTTAGTGTGTGGGGTTTGTATTTTCACTATTTTCTCCCTTCTTCTTAATTATTTTAAGTATCAATTTATACTTAGAGGATTTGTGAGATAATTTAAGTTGAAAGTCATAACACAAACTTAAGATTGTGAATTTCATATTTTTAGATCTTCTTTGGAGCACTGATGTCATGAGAAATAATGGTCATGACTAATACCTTTACTCTCTATAACACAAAGTTATGATGTTGGAGTTGGCCATAAATTTGGTCTAAGCTTCTAAGCAAAATATTATGGTATTGGGATTGTCATGACTAAGATAATTACTCTTTATAATACAAAGTAATGATCAAAGTAATAATACAAAGAATGTCATGGTATCAGGATTACCATGAGTTAGATAATTACTATTTATAACACAAATTAATGACATTAAAATTGGTTATGGCTTTGGTATTTTTATATGGAGCACAAAGTCATGGTACTAGAAAATTCATGAATAGAGTAAGTGCTCTTTGGAATGAAAAATCTTGGTAAAAAGTAATGTCACAACTTAAAATACTTAGTAATTTTACTTCGTATCAAATAAGACATGTCTTTGAAAATTATCATGATTATTTGTAAAAGTAAGATACTATGATTAGAAAATAATATCTTACGCATTAAGTATTTTGAAAATAGTGTGATCATAACTCTAAGAAAATATCACAATTACAATAATTGTGTTACACACTAAAATATTTGCATCTACTTGATAGTGAAGTCGTGATATACAAAGAATTCCATGACTATTTCCTGTAGAGTTATATTGTGACTTTGTTACTCTATCTAGCTAGACAACCTCCCAAAACTCATTAATAAATGTATCTCATCAATTAAGATATGCAAGTGCATTGGTCATACAATTTGTATAATGGACTTTCATCTAAATATTAATCCCAATAGGATTGTATCGGCAATTTGGCTTTTAAACTAGAGAACCAATTTTCAGAAAAATGGATACTCATATTTTTAAACAATCTTAGGTCCATAGTTTATTTATTTAATTTATATGATGTCATCTAGTCACTTAATATATTTTATATTAGACACAAAATTAAGGTTGGGGTATTATACAATGACCCTTTGTTCTAACATCATACTAGGTGGTTGTCATAATTGAGCATTTCTCAAAGGTAGTCCCCTCATAGATATTCACTTGATACAATACCATCAAGATAATAATTCATTATTCATCCATGCATGAGGGTTATTCACAATCTCATACCTTTTATGAAACTTCATCAACAACCATTGATGATTGCTTCATATTCACATGTTTATTCTCTAGCCTCCATTGTCATAAACCTAATGATTGACATGGTTTAAAAATAGTTGTTCTTTCAACTTTGTAAGCATGATGTATACTTTTCTCAAGTTTCAATGGTATGAACTATGTGATTAAAAGTAGCTATCAAGGCTTATCACCACATTGTGAATCAGAACATACTCGTGCATGTCACGAGGATTACATATCATTGTCCCACAACATACTCAAACATGTCTAAATTTTGGGGTTTGACATTTTGGTTTATCTCATATATTATAATCAGAAGGGTTGTTACCACCTTCTTATCATATGCATGAGTGAGCTTTGTGGTATACATCTCACCATCCACAACATAAAGTTCACACAAATCCACCATTAGTCAAAATTCTATTTTAAGTTGTATTTAGTCATCATCCATCAATATTCATAATATAAAATTAATGAAACTATTTATGCATCCATGATTCAAATCAATTATATCACATAATTCAAATTTCACAAATCATAGAACATGCTAATTTCATAGAAATTTTCAAATCTATTTCTAGAGAAGAGAAGTTTGAGACTCACGCCTCCCAACTCTAGGGATTGGTTTAAATTATGTACCCTTGCTTGTTGAACTCTTAGGGAATACAAAATTCAATCCCAGTATTTGTAGTTGTTATGAATTTTCTTGTTGCATGAAGAGGAAGAGATTAAAATGATAAATTGAAAGAAATTTCTTTAAAATTCTCTAACTTCCACTTTTATACTCGCACATCTTTGCATTACTCAAAGTAGGAAGTAATGACTTTTAGGAGAAAGTAGATACTTCAACCATCATTTCTTCATGTTGAGGTTATTACTCTAAAATGACTAGGACTCTATTTAACATCTTGAAAACTATTGTAGCCTTGTCATATGGCTTATGATGAATTCTTTCTTAATGTAACACCAAAGTCATTGCTAGAGGCATCAAATAGGCTATGATGTGCCAACAATGCCCATTTCAAAGTGGCATATCCATGCCACCATGATGTGCTATGCATGACACAAGAAGGTTTACACCTGGTTCGACACAACCCATTTTGGTCCATAAAATGGCTGGCCATGTTGGGTCGTGTTGGGCCATGTTAGGTCGTGTTGGGCCATGTTGGATAATGTTGGTTCATGCCGGCATGAACCATATCGTATTGTTTTGGCCTTTCGAGCTGAAATTATAAATTCAAATAAAATGTAATTTTTTTTTAATTTCATTTGTTATTGAATTATTTTTTAAAAATATTACACATAAAAATTTTAAAAAAAATAAAAAATTACAAAAATTTAAATATTTCACATTCACATCTCGTGATCGTGTTCAACTCAAATAAAATAATTAAAAATCTATTCCATTTTATAAACAAAATAGAATTTGACACATATATTGAATGATATACATTTATAAAATATGATGAAATAAAACATAACTCATATGATAATATGTACATAACAATAATAGTGAATAAATCATAATAAAATAAATAAATGGTAGAAATAAATTATAATACAAAAATAATGACATCATAATCATATAAAAAAAATAAAAAATCACATGAATCATCAATCAGTATTATTAGTACGGTAGTGCAAATGTATATGTGCATCATCATCATTAGATATGTATTTAAAGATATCACTATTAGTGGTCTTAATATCCTCGATATCCATGTCTCATAGATCATAATCCTCCATCATCTTTTGCATCTTATCCTAATTGCTCAATCTTGAATATTCTCAATCCTTTAAGCATGTAAGGATGGAAATTCTTGTATCTAGTAGTGCGGATAGTATGACCCATTTGACACCTCTATCTGGTGGTAGTCTTAATCTCTTATCTAAAATAATATTGACTACACACTACCATGAAAAAAGAAGACTTCGATACTATGCTAGATACCATATGATCAGTATATTATATGCCATCTTAGATAGCAGGGATATATAGATTAGTATGATTTTCACCAAAGTAAAATATTCAAATTTTTATCATCATCATATGATATGATATAATAATAATTGGTATCTAAATACTGATACAACTCACTCCTATTTGATGGACCACCTAATATTTGCCCCTAGTTAATTGAATGGATAAGTTAGAAGTCATTATCTCTGAATATGGTGTCAAAGTCCATAGTCAAATTCTATCTATAATTACCACACCCAGTGTCATAATATGTATACAACTTACTTTATGTTTCATGAATGAAAACCCCAGGTTGCTGTTTATGGTTTTTGCACATAGATATGTATGCTAAAATAATTTTTACCTCTTCCACCTTGACCTTATGATTTATACAGGTAGCCAAAATAATATAAAGTTATAATGGAAGATTATAATTAGAAATACAGCCATGGTACTAATAATGTTACATATGCATCTTAGGTGTAATGTAAGTGGTAGGAGTGTACATAAATCAATACATATTGGTCGTGCCATAAAAAATATTCAGGAATTTTATAAAATAAATTTTTATATCACAATTTGAATCATCAATAATAAATATGTCACTCTTACATTAATATAGTCAGATATCACATATTGGTAGCCAACACATGACTCCACCATAATGTAGGTATAATTCTAATGGTATCTGATATTCATTTAGATTTTTTTTTTCTTTTTTAGGTCTGTATACAAACAAAGACTACTAAACTCTTATTGTCTGCTAGACTTCCAAAGGTATTTTAGTAAATATCTTAATTTTTCTAATGTGGGAAAAATAGTTTTTATTTGTTTCCACACTACCAAGTCCATTATGGTGACATGCATCTAACATAAAAAATATCACCCAACGACATATCTCTAATTATCCTGACAAACATACTAATAGTTATTTCATTATTAAAAACATTATTAAAAGTAATATCAAATATTCTATTCTATATATGATATTACCTAAATATCTACATCACACATGCATATATGGCGGACCATCATGAGGATGAAAAATCCCATGGGGTCCTAAATTTTTTTAGTTACTTTTTATTTTGAATCTACAAAGTGGGTGGTGAAATATGTGAATTATCATGACTAGTCTATATATCAAACATCACAGACACCACTCTATTATATTTTCTAAATTCATTAACTATAAATTATTTTTCTAACTTATAATATTTTATTATGTCATGCTAACTTGTAAACCTAGGAATCATATGATAAGTTGGTTTGAAGTAGGTCTACATAATATTGACTACTCTATGATCTTTCGAAAGTCTAATTAAAAGATTCATAATTATAATCAATTTTGACATGTCTTCCCTCAATAAATTATTATTATATATGAAGAGGGTTAACAAAGTTGAAACTAAACTAGATCCAAATTAAAGGATGCTACTCTATTGGGTTTGATTGCGATATAATATAATATATTTTTTGGTGTATTGATTAGTATATCTTTTAAGGTGGTTAGTGCCATATGTACTTCTAAATGTAAATATTTTTTGATAATATATAAATTGTATTGATTTTTCTTTGACACACCTAAAATTATTATCTTATACTATTTTAAGTCTTTTTATACTATTAAAGTTCCCTTAGTTTTTTATTTTTTTTGGTGACGAAAAGGTTTTGGTCGAGTCCATCGGAGACCTCAGATCTTTTAGTTAGGTTATCATTATTACCTAATCTATGTTAATTTTGAATTTATTATCATTATATTCACTATTTACCATTTTTTAAAATATTTTTATTTATTACATAAATTGTAAAACTAATTAAAAATAAAAACTCAAAAAAATAGTGGACCATAACTACTTTGTTATAAAATAGTATCATTTCCACTACACTATGCCACTTATAACATCAAGGCTTAACAAAAATTTCTAGACCCTAGATGTACTTTGAAAGTTACACCTCTTATGTCACAACCCATATATGTAAGTGTAAGTCATAAAGTAAATATTAAGATAATAAAAAGAATTTGTAAAAAAAATAGTGCTAAATTAAATGATTAAAATTGTAGAGACTAGAAGAGAAAGTTGATAGTAAAAAGAATTTGAAAATTGAAGAGAGTAAATTTAGAATGAAAATTCTAAATTTTCTAATCTCTATTTATAGATATTTAAAAATTAAAAAAAAAATATTTTTTAAAATTTTTAAATTTTTTAATTCTTTTAATTTTCTTTATGTATTTAGGCCAGAAATCCCATGACAATCGAGTTTGTAGCTTATGTCCATTAGAAATAATCCAACAATTATGGATTTTTTCAAAAAATTAATTTTCAAAGGTAATGATAGTGATAGGCATGACTTCCATTGCATGAAGACATAATGGGCGCCATCTGGCAGGCACGAGCTCTAAGCTAGCAGCCCAAAGTTTTAGCAGCCTCAGACCTTTGTGTAAGATTTTCATTTTCTAAATTTAAATATATTTCATTAGTATTAGTCATTTTTTTGGTTTTTGTTAAACACGAAGTAGAGCATAAATGATAGATTTAGATATTCAGATTAGTAAGAGAGAGACTAGAGAGAGAAAGTATACAAAAATATTTAATTTTTTTAAATATTAATTATTAAGTTAAAAGTTATAGTTAAATAATAAACAAAAATTAAAAATACTTATAAAGTTGTGAGGTAGATCACATGCACGGTGCATTACATTCCAGTTCAAACTTCCAAATCTGAGTTGTGAGTCCTGAAAAGTCGAGCCAAATGATGAAATTATGAGAGAAAGAAGAGTAAGAGCATTGAGAAAAATTTGAGAGAGTGAGAATACATATATAAAATTTATAGAGAGGTGGAGGGGTTTATAGATTAAAGGAATGAATTTTTTTTTTAAAAGTAATTTTTATATATTTTTTTTATTTTTTATTGATATTTAAGTGACAAAATCATGAGGACTATCTGATTCTGCCCCCTAGCCGTTGGAGGCGAAATCCAACGACTAATATTCAAATTTTTTTTTCGAACAGTTGGGGGGGGATTATGAGGGGACCACGGTTTGGGTCGGAGTGGATTCAGACTTGTGCCCGTGTTTCCTATTTCCGTATGGTGCTGGCGGTGCAAGTGCGGTCGGTCTCGGTGTTCCATCCCGGAGGGCTGTGCCATGGACCATGAAACCGTGCTGGGCCAGGCATGGCACAAGGCCCGGTTGGCCTCGGCACAGCACGGCATGATTGGTGTCGAGGTCAAGCACGGCATTTCTCATTCTTGAGACAGCCCAGGCACGATCGAATCGTGCCGTGCCTGGTCAACCCGGTTGACGCCTCTACCTCGCCCTTGCCCGTCTTCTCTCACCTCTCACCCTTCTCCCCTTGCCCGTGTCCACGAGCTCCTTCGTGGAGCTCGTCGTCAACCTCTCGATTGAGCTTCTGGAGATCACCATAGCGTCAAGCTCATAGAGCTCGACCAAGAGCTCCATTGAACTCGTCGTTCGAGCTCCAAGTTGAGCTCCAAGAACTCAATGGAGGATGACGCCAAGCTCATGGAGCTTGAATGAGTTTTCGGTCAAGATTTAGGAGCTCGATGGAGGATGACACCAAGCTCTCGATCAAGCTCTAGGAGCACGACACGAGCTCTGGGAGATTGATGGAGCTCGTGGTCGAGCTCCATCAAGCTCGATGGGATAGGACGAGGGCCAATGGGAGATGGCCGATGGGAGAAGATGAGGGTAGTCTAGGATAAACGTAATAGAATGCACTAAATTTAAATATTTTAAGATTTAGGTGAATTTTTAAAACTTAAAAATATAAGTTTAAAATTATTAAATTTATATGGGGGATCACCCAAAACATAATTCCACCAAAATAAAATATTAACTTAATATTTTATTAATTAGAGATTCACATTAGGTGGCGAAAAATTCAAGAGCCACCCCATAGCGTAGCGCAGGCACACCCTTAGGCGGCACAAAATAGACAAGTCTTACAAATAAACATTTTTTACCAAATATATTCATGAATGAGCCTGCGATAGACCGACACGAGTGACGCGTGTCAGCGGAGCGTGGTTAAAAACGAATTACATGGCCCTACTGTAAGTGATAGTGATCGAAGATTCTTTGCTCTTCTTAGACTCTTCCGTTCTTTTTTTTTTTCTGTTAACGACCAGGAATGGACTAGATACCGTCTCGATGCCCGCAGATAGAAGCAGACGCTTATGAACACGTATGCAAGCAACTTTCTGTTTGTTACTCTCACAAATGAAGAATCAATTCTTGCATATTTAACTATGTCATAGCTAAGTGTTTGAGAATGTTTTTACTTCAGCACTTGTATCTGGTTTATTGGATTACGTACATTCTGTTGACCTTTGTCTCAGACATCTCTGATCAGGATATTTGTGCAGTGATCCTTCATTTAGTGTGAAATAGTGAGTTGCTTTGCAGCGGCATTGTTTGATGACTCTGTAAATGATTTGTTTATTATAACTGTTATATTTATGTGTATTTGATTGCTTGATTTTCATGTTTTTCCGGCGATCGTTATTCATTCAATTTCTCTTGCTTTTTGTTGCGTGAATTGAGCGGAGAATTATATTGAATAATAGTTAATATGGAGTACATCTGTGTCACGATATGTGTGTGTGGCTCTTCATTGTTATTTTTTATTCTGAGTTGATTGCTTATTTGATTTTGATGCATTTTCTATTGATCGTTTGTTGTGTTGGGTGGGCGCCTTTTTTGTTTATTTTGTGATTTTTTAACAATGTTTTTAATCAACATGTTGGTAAAATGTGATCTGTTAATCACGTTGAGTGGTGGTAACAGGGCGTTTTTGGCTGAATTTTTGTGTTTTTGTTCTTTTTTGTTTGAATAAATCTACCAATGTTTAGTGTGCTGTGTGCATGTGTTTTTTGTTTTTTATATTTTTTATTTTTGCCGAACTTTTTTTGTGTGGATTGAATTGTTGAGCGTATGCCATAATGGAGACATGTATTCTAGTTTTTATTGCATTTAATATTTTCTACAACTAATTATTTGTAGAGGGGTGTATTTTATTATCTAATTTATATTAGCATAAACTCAACTATATAGGTTCCTGTTCCTTTTTTTTTGGTTCATTTTCATGAGTTGTAGTTCTCTTCTCTGTTATTGTTTTAAAGGATTCCAATGTTAGTAATTTTGACAATAGTGTAGAATTTTGATGCTGTGTATCACCAAGTTCCTTTGAAGCGTCATGCATTGCCTGTTTTGTTCTATCCCCAGTTGCCTTTTTTATAGTTGTGAGCTTCAAGTGATTGTTTTGTTTTTTTTTTTTTTTGATGTTTTCTGCACTATAAGACTCAATGGTTCTGGATGGGTTGTTGAGGCTGGATGAGGTGTTGAGGCTGGATGAGTTGTAGCTGTTATTTTACTGGGTCAGAAGGATTTTGTATTACTGGATGGGCAACAAGCTGGTAAGGAGGAAGCAAGCAGTGGATGAGAAATACACAAAGCCACAAGGATTATACATTCATAAGGATGTGGACCATAAGAAGCTCAGAAAGCTTATTTTAGAAGCAAAGTTAGCGCCATGCTATCCTGGCGATGAAGAATGCTGTTGTGAGAATGAAGAATGCCCAATTTGCTTCTTGGTTGGTATTTCTTTATTTGAGTTACATTTTTCTCCTATGTTCTATTATTGTATGTGTTGAGGGCCAATAACAATTCTGCCTTTTGGTGGATTTCAGAAAGTGGGAGAAGAGAGAGGAGAGAGGATGCGAGGAGAAAAAATGCTAATTTTATTAGAATGGAAAAAAAATATTTTTTAAAATACAATAACTATCATATATATGATTTGGAGCAGCTCATGTGTCAATTGCTCCCAAATAATGAAAATAAAATAATATATAAATAATAAACATTTAATTAAATCTCAGCACTCATCTTCAATTTGATACATATATGTCACAAAAACTCATATTGAAAAAGATAAAAATAATGTGGTTTTTTGAGAGTCAATGTAGATGTATATAATTTGTTCGATAGTAGATACATAGATAATGATTATCAAATTGTCAAGAATCTTTTCTCATATAAAGTGATAATCGATCTCAATGTGTTTTGTTCATTTATAGAATATCAGGTTGTCAATAGAGGTGATATGATCTCAACCCTGGCATAGACTAATGTGTTAATTTTCTTGATTATTATTGGTCTATGGTGGTGGAAAGCAAGATGATAACCTTGGCGTTGTCAAGCATAGTGGCTTATTTTGAGCCATATCTTGTTGTAGGGTCTAGCCCATGTGTTGCAAAAACTTGTGGTATGACAACCTATGAAACTAGTTTGTGTGTGTTGAATTTTTCATAGTCGATGAAACATGTTAGGAATTAGAGGTGTCAAACGGGGTAGGCTGGCTCGGCTCAGCACGGTTCAGCTGTGCTTGGGCCTATGCCGTGCGCACCCTCGACATCAGTTGTGCCGTGCCGGGTTGAGGGATCGGCTCGTCGTTCTGTGCCAGGCATGGCATGAGTGCCTGACACGTAGGCACAACATGCATGACTATGCACCAAGCATGGTCATGATGAGTCAATGCCTGATGGGCGAGACACTCCGAGCCTGAAAAGGAAAAGACGTGCCGACGAAATCCTAATTTTTTTAAAATTTAGGTAGTTGTCCTGACCTGAACCGGGCTGAACCAGGACGAATCCGGCAGATTTCAGGCTGTGGGCCTGTGCCGGGCTCGACCTCCACAGAATAGTGATGGGCCAGACATGGTAGCCAGGTTGGGCGGCCTAAAACTAGGCCAGGCTGGTCCAGCCCGGTCTGTTTGACACTTCTATTGGGGATGCCTTGGGTTGGGTAGAAAATCAGACCCTTGTTGTGTGTATATCAAAGGTTTTTTTTTTAAAGACTGTGATTGGGTTGAGTTAGGTTGAGTCTGACCATGTCAAGGCTAGCCGTTGCCTTGTGCCTAGACTAGCTCAAACCAAACCAAGGCTAGTTTGGGTTCGAGCTGTGTTGGGTTGGGCTGGCACGATAGCCTGGTTGGGAGCCTAAAACTGGTCCGGGCCTTGCCAGCCCTGCATGTTTGATAACTTTAATTTCATGTTGAAAAAATATGACTAATACGATATGTTTTAGGTCATAAATGGTTTTTCACAATGTACATACTAATCTATATTTTAAGAATAATGATTTATGATGACTATTGCATACATATTTTATCTCGGAGATTATCATAAAGGAATATATTTATTACATCTAATTGATACATAATGTACCCATGAGATTCATAAGTTTGTATAAACTTTTTTTTTATCAACTCGGCCATAAATTGATCAATTTTTTCTCTGTCTTGCATTGATATATTCACTGTGTGCAACCATCTGCATTCTTTTTTTGGGGATGAGATCACAAGTGTGATCAAATGTGATTATATTTATTTCATCTAATGCAGTCCCACACAATCATATTGCCTGCAATGAATACATATATATCCTTAATTTTTATTCATACCCACACCCTCAATGTTATGGACCTATACCATTCTCACTGTGCCAATTGTTGTGGAGACAGTTATTGCGGGACACCATTTGGTTCTAGATCATCTGAATCGTGCTTGCACTGTCATTTAACAATGATTTCCACCTCGCTAGTAAGGCGGTGCTATTGTTTTTGTTTCCAATTGCCTACACACATTGTCACAATCATTGGTGGAAGGTGCGCCACCTTACACGCAACCCAACATCACTACTCACGCTCCAAAAAGTTGCCATCATTCCTTGTTGAATGTTGATTCGGGGTTTGTTGGCTGGTAGATTTCATCAAGGGGGAGAATCGAGAGGAGAGAAGGTGAGATGGGAAAAAATAATAAAATTTAATTAAAATTGAATAAATTATTATTGAAAATACAACAATACCGATATATATATGGTTTAGTGTAACCTATATGTCGGGCGTTCTCACACAATGAAAAGAAAAAAAAGAAAAAAAAATAAAGAAATTAAATAATAAAAATAAATCAAACCTGAATAACACGACATTCTTTCATGATTGTCAGTCTGTCACTAGTTGCTTACAGAATTTGTGAAGGAGCAAGAATATAAGAGATTATTTATTTTTGAATAATATGTTTTTTTTTGTCTCCATTCCATCATTTTCAATTTGTCTTTTTGCTGAATTGGATTACCACTCCTTTTTATGGGATTTGCTCATAAAATATGAATTTTTTAAGATACATGCTGTATGTTTTGGTTTCTATTTTGTCAGTTTTACCCAAGTATGAATACATCAAGATGTTGTGCGAAGGGAATTTGTACAGGTAATTTGGGTCAATTTTTCCAAGTGACATATGTACTTGTTCTCTATATAATTAAATTTGTCTTTCTATTAGAGTGCTTTCTACAGATGAAAAATCCAAATTCTACACGACCTACCCAGTATCCTTTCTCTTTGAGATATTTTCAACTAATTATAATATTGAGTGTTGTTTCAATTTCATTGGTTTGCTCATTGTCCATTATCTGTCTCCTATATGATGTCACTATTGCACTTAACTTAAAAGATGCCCATTTTGCAAAACTTCAAATTATGCTGTGGAGTTTCGAGGAATGAAAACAAAGGAAGAAAAGGGTCTAGAACAGATTGTAAGATTAATAGCCTTGATTTTCCCTTCATGCATTCATTGTATTTGTTTTTTGTATAGTGGGTTCCATTTTGTTAATATTCATATGTTGCTTTATTGTTGTGTTTTGAATTGTGCAGGAAGAACAGCGTGTTATCGAAGCAAAAATTAGAATTCGGCAGCAAGAACTCCAGGATGAAGAGGTCCAAATGCAGAAAAAATTAGAATCAAGTTCAAGTAATGACATGGAATCAGCGGAAGGTGAATGTGGTGACTCAGCCACAGGTATTTTTTTCTCAGTTTCCCACCTGCAGAGCAATACGTGTTATTTACTGTTTGCCTTATTCTGTTTTCTATTTTTCATGTTTTTTAAGGGGCTATTTGTTGGTGTCCTGTAGAAAATGCGGAAAGTGGTTCAACTCAACACTTGGCCAGACACCATTGTTCCAGTTGTAATAGGTATGCCACGTGCCCATTGATTTATTCTCTATGGTTTATTTGTGTTGTGTTAGGCAATAACGAGGGCCTACCTTATTTTGATTTTTGTTTTGATCTTGGTTCATGGAGATGATTAGGTCATAATAATAACACTTAGTATTCTGGGAGGAGGAATACTGAATAATCTTTAAAAAATCTGTTTTGTTGCATTTCACAAAGGCAATTCTAAGAAGGTGGCGCTTTGACTTTGATTGGTTACAAAAATAAAATTACATATTTTTTGGCGTTGATATTTTTATCTTCATAAGCTAACGTTGGGGACTGTGTTGCACGGATACGCCTAAGTGCTGCCGTGTCCACGTGTCCGACACGTGGACACGGCGACACGCGTCGGACACGTGTCCGATAGGCCAGGGGTGGGTTTTGGAATCTACATCGGGAGGGGGAGAGTTCGAAAATCGAAAATCGGGTGGGGGGTTGGGTTCGGGAGGGGGGGGGGGGTTTCGGGAGGGGGGTCTGGGGGGGGGGAGGGGGGGTGTGGTTTCGGGAGGGGGGGGGGGGAGGGGGTTTCGGGAGGGGGGTCTGGGGGGGGGAGGGGGGGTGTGGTTTCGGGAGGGGGGGGGGGGGAGGGGGTTTCGGGAGGGGGGGAAAAGGTTCGGGAGGGGGGGAAGGCTCGGGAGGGGGAGGGTGTTAGAGGGTTAAAATTTTTTTTACATTATTTTAAAATACAGAATTTTAAATTATTTTAAAATACAGTATTTTTAATTATTTTAAAATACCTAATATTTATAATTAATAATTTTTTTTTAATTTTATTTTTTTTATCATGACGTATCCTAGCCGTACTCGTATCCTAATTTTTTAGAATTTGCCGTGTCCCCGTATCTTGCCGTGTCGTATCCGCGTGTCTGTATCCGTGTCCGTGCAACATAGGTTGGGGATATAGTTTTGGGGAATATTAGTTGAATTATAAATGTGTCATTTTGTGAAATTGGTTAAAGATTGTGTCAAGAATTATAAAAAAGATGGCAAGATGTTTATGAATGTGAAGTTGTAAAGTAAGAGTAAATCATGGAACATTTTATTTAGTATCATATGATAATAATATTTTGGAAAATTATTGTTAGGTTAAACATAGACATTTAAAAAGAAAAATATGCAACCCAAACAACACATTGAACTTCATGATTGATGGAAATAAAAAAGGTAAGTATAAAATATGTTACCCTTTTTTTAAGTTGGTGCATAAATATCTAAAACATAAAATTTAGAGGAGAAAAAAATAGGTTGGTCTTTTCTATATATTTGTGATAATATCAACTAGTTGATTAGTTGTAGGAACATAAGTTATATTGGTAATTTTATTTTGAATCTTTTTCACAAGCAAGAAGTAACGCACTCTTTCATGTTTTTTTTTTTGCACATGAAATAATGAATTTAAGGCTATATACAATGCTACTTAACTATCACAGTAGTGTGCAACGTGTGAAGTAAGTGAGTATTGGGTCTTCTTATGAAGTTGCCTGATCTGAAGTATTTCTCAAGTGATTGACATTATCAACTTAATTTTTTTTTTTTTGCATTAGATCTCAAAATAAATATTTGTTTTTATTTTTTGAGGAAGCCAGATTGCTTCAAAGAAGTGTACACAAAATTTTAATGGATATTTATTTTATACAAGTTTGTGTCAATTCAAATCTAAATACTTAATTAATTATTGAAAGAAATATTAAGATATGGAGATTTATTTATAAACATAATAAGAAAAGATAAATATTACATTTGAAGTCTATAAAATTCAAAGAGTAATTTGTAACACATTCTGGTAGCTATTTCATATAATTTTATTTTCAAGAATATTGTGAATTAATATTTTATTAATGTTTAATTGATATATCATAATTCTATGAGAAGTTGCCAATGATACAAATATTCATATGGATATCATTTTGTCTACTCAAAAGAAGTAAATTGATAATTCAAACTAAATATTTAGGTAAGTCATTTTGTAACAAGTCTTGCCTTCATAGTTCATATCATCTCTTACTTTTCATATGGACTAGTTTTCTTTGTGAATATTCAACTACAATAAACAATCTGTGAGCATGATATGTCTTCTCGTTTTGATGCCAAACAAAAATTAGATAATATCTCAGAAGAAGATTTATATATCTTAATACCGTTAAGAAATGTAATAAAAAAGATAAAAGAAAAAAAAATAAGTATAACAATAACTATGAAAATAGAATAATGAATATAACTCTTCTATTTTTTTTTTCAATGAATAATCAAAAAATTAAGATTAAATGAAATGATTACATGGTCATATATTTTTTTAGAAGATTATTTTTCAATTGAATAGGATGAATATATTTTATTCTCATAGTATAAATTCTAAATCATTTTTTGGAATAAGAATAGATTTGGAAACTACCATTATATTTGGGCTCTAGTGATACTTTATTTCAAAGAAAATGTCTCTCTAATTTATTTATTCTATATTTATGATACATATGATAATTATATATGAGCATTAATATGATGTGAACTAATTTTACTTTGTATGACTTAATTTTTGATTTAACATCTCATCATGTCTAATCTTTTAAATTGTATAGCTGCTTGCACTTTGTTATAGTTTATGGTTTAGATTAGGTTTATTTTATTTTTTGTAGATTTTGTACTTTATAATGTGTGGGCCTAACATTTGTGTTGCCCAATCCAAGTGGCATAATAGTTATAAGGGGTTTCCATTTGTGCACCTTTTTTTTCTTATTATAGAGTGTTTGTATTTTTTGTTCATTCATATATATTGACACTTGGATGGCTTAAGCTCACCTTAGAGAGGAAATTGCAAGCACATGATGGGCACATATTATAAGCATGGAAGGTGCATGGGTGGTTGACAAGGAAAAAATAAAGTAGAAATGTTTGGGTTTTCTCAAAATTGGGTAGTATGCATGTGCAATGTGTTGAAATTTTCTACTCACTCTTGGTGACAATCAAAGAAGAAATGATATGATGCTAGTATGTATACAAATGAGATTATTTCAATATTATACATTATAAAAATAAAATATTTACTTAAGATAAGTGTTGGGTTTTTCATAATTGTAATGAGAAAGAAAGTTGTTAGTACTACTAAGTGTTGATAAAAATTAAGTGATTATTATAATTATATAGGAGTGCGTACAAAGTTTTTTTATCATAATATTTGTAAGAGAGAATTATACAAATTATTATCTAATACAACAATATATAGTTCATGTCCTCTTGGTATTATAGTTCTTATATTCATATTTTTGATTCTTGAATTATTGACACCTAAGTTCATAATTTTATTTCAATTAATTAGTTCTTTATTATTTTTATTATTATTTTTTGATAAATTATTAAAAATTCTTGATTATGATTATATTTAATTTGATATGTTATTTATTTTGTTTGTTTTATTTTTGATTGTTCGTTTTATTAGTATTTTTTTGAGTTATTTTTTAAGAGAACTAATTTAATGAAAATGTTATTTTATTATGTAGGATTGAAAAACTTTTGAGGAAAATTTAATAATGAACAGAGCAGGGTGGACTATATGTTCATTTTACAATGGTAGTGTATCTCATTGTGTTCGAGAATCATTGATATTTTATTTGTTTATTCTTGATTTTATCACTCATCTGTTATTAAGTTCAGAATGACATATCATAGTTTTCTATATTGAGTGTGAGACATGCTAGTTAGGAAAAAATATCATTGTTTTCTATCTAGTTGCCTAATTTGTATTTGTAAGAACTAAGTTATTTTGATATACTAACATTTGTGAGGATGTAATAGAGATGAGACTTAAAATGAATTTATATAATTTATTATATTTATCAATTTTTGTACACATTTAGAGGTAACCAAAGAATCAGATGGTTTGATTCAGCTACAGGAAGGTTAGAGCCAGGTGTGTCATACCATGTAATGCTCGATTTGTTGGCTCGCTCATGCTAAACCAGGCATGATTAACAATTGTAATGTGGAAGAAGTCTTGATCTGTGTTGGCATGTGAATCTCATGTCATTAAAAAAAAAGACCATGGTCAAGTTGGGTTGTGATGGGTGCGTTGGCCTCATCAGTCTCTGAATTGACTTGATCATGATCTTTTCACTAAGTCATGACTAGTTGTAAGTTCATGCCTATGGTAGCTTTGATCAAACTTAGATTATTCGAGCATGAATCATGTTGGGCCAGGCATAACCAATGCATTGTGCTTGTGAGGTGTTGTGTTAGCCGTCAACTCGATTCGACACTCTGACTTGGGCTACTAAAAATTAGGCAATGCTAGCATGTCTTTGCTACTTTTATACACAATTTAATTGGCTATTTTTTTATATTTTAGGATATAGATTTAATATTCACTATATTAATAATGAGATTATATATAAGATTTGTTGTACTTGTACACTTTTATAAAATAAGATTGCAGAAAGAATAAAATTTTGGTTGAGATGATTCAGATGATTCTATTTGGTAGAATTGTTTTGAAGTATTTTTAGAGAATTATAATCTTATTCTCATACTATTTTATTAATTAGATATTTTATTATATTTTTTCACTATATATTTTTTAGATATTATATTTTGGAGAGATATTATTTATCTTATTTTCCAAAGCATTTTAAAGTTTATATTTTATTTGGGATCTTTTTTTATGCCATAATAAAATGGCACCTAGGAAGATTAATGATCTATGAAATATATTTGGATATGTTATTTTTCTTTATTCATTTGTTGATCTTTTAAGGCCTATAGTTTGGAGAGAGAGAGAGAGAGAGAGTTATCAATCAACTTTATTTGTACTTATGTATTAGTATGTACAATACAAATTGATCGATAATGAGGTTTTCATGGATAGGGAACCTTCCTTGAGATTAATCGATCTAATAATTTTGAAATCTTAGTCGCAACTCAAGTCCAACTAGGAATGTTGAAACTTAAATCATTAGGGAATTAGAAATTATCATAGAAGAGGAAAATGTATGAAACCTATTCAAAATAGAGTTTGAATTTTTTGAGATGCAGATGAGTTATGCTAATTAACTTATTTTCATTATATTGTTGTAAAATCCTGAAAAAAATAGGAATAAATAACTAACATAATTTAATTTCTAAAAAAAGATAAAATGGTAATTTTGCAATAATAGAAAATAACTTGAAAATTTTAGAATCATAATGATAAAATGGACGTCTTGTCTTGAAAAATATAGCTACGGTATCAAATTTCGTTAAATTCTGAGAAAATCAGAATTTGTTATATTTTTATTTAATTAAATAATTATTAGAATATTTTTAAAAAAAATTTTTGATCAATCAAAAGATCGAGCCACGTTGTTCGCACGTGGTTGTGCCTGCGCGGGTGGTCCATCGGCTGTCTAGGTGTCAACCTAAAAAAAATAAAAAAAATTATTATTAATTAATGATAATAATTATTTATAAAAAAAAGAAAGAGCAAAAAATGTTAGGAATTCGGAAAACGAAAGAAAGGCGAAAAAAAAAATGTTTGGCGCCAAAGAGAGACAGTACAGAAAAAAAAATATCTGTGAATTTTCTTTTAATCATAATGAATTATTCTAGAATCAAAATGAAATAGTACAAGAACTAAAGTTATTTTACATGTCGAGATCTTCACTTTGATATCAAATTTATAAAGTTTTTGTGAAATTTTTTGAAAGGTAGTGATTTTTTCTTGTCAGAATTTATTTCTATTTAATGGATAGAAATATTCATGTTTTATATTTCAATTCAAATTGTTAGAAATTTTATTGGAAATAATTAATTAGTGAAAAGTTTGGTATTTCATTTAGTAAAAATTAATACAGAACGAATTGGATTTGGATTGTTAAAATTATGTCTGGAATATGGGTTAAATTAGAAATAACATTTTACATTTCATACGCATGAGAATATTTCATATATATTAGTGGGTGCATGATATATATATATATATATATATATATATATAAAGGTATATGGATGATATTTAGCGAACTCGAATTGGGATAACATCCAGATTAAGTTGCGCGGGATTTTATTTATTATATGGTTATTATAGATTGCGAACTTGATTTGGGTCAACTTCTAGGTAGAGTTCGGCGGTACTTATTTCTTGGAGTAAATCTAAGAAAATCATATTTTATTCGGATAAATATCCAATATGTTTTTCAGAGGAGGTCCATATTTTTTTTTGAATAATTTCAAAAAAAAAAAATAAATAAATATATATATATATACAGATATATAATATGTCTCACTTAGAGGTGTCAAATGGGCCGGGTCGGGCCGTCCCGTTTTTGAGCACGAGCGTGCCTTCGTGCCGGGCCAAGCACGACACGGTTATAGTACCGTGCCAGGCCCGACATGGTTTAAAAAAGCTGGGCCCAGCACGGCCTGCAAGCAACACTGGCTGTGCCGTGCCTGGCCCGCTCGGGCCTGGCCTAGCCATACGGTTTGGGCATTGTGGGACCGCGGGTCGGGTCCAATCAGACCCGACCCGCGGTCTTTTTTGTGGGAGGGGCGATCGTGGGGTCGGGCTCGGGGGACACCATACACGGGACGAACTCGTGCCAGTGTGCCGTGCTACGGGCCGAATCGTGCCGGGTCAGGCACGGCATGGCAAAGCACGGCTCGTGGCTATCCCGGGCACGGGTGAACCGTGATGTGCCTCGTGCCGGGCCGAGCCGGCCATGCCCGATTGACATCTCTAGTCACACTTGGCTTCGGCATGTGTGAGGGAGTCGATGAGACTCAGGAATATGGATATATAAATATTTTATCCATAATTACATTTATATAAATATTGTATTTAAATGAGTGTTGATATATATTTATGACGTTTTATGTGCACTTAGGTAGGGAGTAACATTGAAGGAGTTTACTTTACTGAGTTTTGCTCACTCCGTTGTGGGATTCTTTTTCAGGTATAGATCCATGACAGATAACAAATTCACATACGGGATTGCACATATGAAGGAAAGATGGTTGTGACTTAAATAATATGCTGTGTGTTTTTTTTCTTACCCCGAGCAAATAAAATGTAAAACAAAAAAAATATATTGTACATTTGAGAAAATTTTATTTTATTGCATATTGTATTGTTTGATTGAATGAATGGGACCTCCTGGAGAATGAGGTGTCACAGCTTGGTATCAGAGGTTAGATATACGATTACCTATAACTTAGAAATTGGTACAAATTTCATAATGTGGTAAGAAAGTTTAGATATATAAATATCTAATACTCGGGAAAAAAAATAATAGGGTAAAGAAACATAACTTTAATGGTTTAGAAAATGAAATGACACCCAGCCTTTTTTATTATTATTAGTTGTCATGTACACTAATAATAAGGAATGAAAGTGATTCTTATATTATTATTTGACTTATGTAGATGACAAGTAGAGAACGAGGACACTGGGGACATCCATGAAATATGGATCAATCCCTAGCCATCTTTGATCAACAGGCTCTAATAGAGGCTGTGAGTATTGCTGTTGCAAGAGTTGCACAAACTAATACAATTGGAGGTCAAGAAGGATCAAGTAACCTCCAAAAGTTCAAGGCACATCATCCTCCAATATTTATGGGGGGAGGAGACCTAATGGTAGCAGATCATTGGTTTCGACAAGTTGATAAAATCTTGGATGCAATAGAAATCACTTTCAATGTTACCAAGATCCGGCTAGCAGCGTTTCAGCTTGAGGGTGAGTCACAAATTTGGTGGGATTAGATCAATATCTTGAAGAATATAGAGACAATGACATGAGAAGAATTCAAAGAACTATTTATGAAAAAATATTTTCTGACTTCAGCTAGACATGCCAATGCCTAAGAATTCTTTGAACTTAGACAAGAAAATATGAAAGTGTTGGACTACTTGGTTAAATTCACCGAGTTGGCACGTTTTGGGAATGATTATGTGACTACTAATGTGACTAAGGTTTGAAAATTTGAAGATGGATTAAAATTGTTCATCCGAGGCAAGATTGTGGGATTTCTTATCCAAGATATGGATTTGATGGTTAAGACAGCTTTAGTCATCGAGTAGGAGGTTGAGGATGCACGAAATATCATGGAAATGAGTGGAAGTGCTAGAGAAAAGAGAAAAGAGAATCAATATTTTTCTGGAAAGTGGCAGAGATCATTTATTCCACCAAGATTTTATTTATAATGTCGTTATTATCAAAGTCAAAGCCAGACTGGGAATTCTAGTCAAATTAGATAGAAAAATTATTTTTTATGTCACCAACTGGACATTAGAAATGAGAGTGTTCACGAAAGTAGGAATTCCAGGATTATGAGACATCACAGTCCTAGACATTCGTGGAAAATACACAAACACGTTTATTCCTCCTTTCTCTAGTAGGGTTCCAAGGAATTGGGTACAATCTCGGGGTATTTAACAAATATCTCCTACTTCACAAGCATATCAGGGAGGCTAAAGCATGAGCCGAGATCGAGGCGAGAGCCCACAGACCGAGACTATAAGGATCCAAGGGTGTGTCTATGCAATTACACCACAGATAGAGAAGATAGATCAGTTAGTAGTATAATGTATTTTCTTGCTTTTTTATTTATGGGCAAGAATTCTATTTGATTCTGATGCATCATATTTATTTATTTCGATATCATGTGTGAAAGAATTGAGATTAAGAATTAACAAATTGGACAAGTTATTGCATGTGACTTCTCCTTTGGGATCTAGGGTAAAATTAGTTAGATATGCTAAGATTGTGAGTTTGAAATCTCAGGGATTATATTCATGGCAGATCTTAGAGTCATTGACATATCGGATTTTGATGTAATTTTTGGCATGAACTAGTTAACACCATATCAAGTCACTATTGATTGTGATCGTATCAGAATTATTTTTCACACAACATATGATATATGTGTTGTATTTTAGGGGGATAAGCTTGATGCTTTATCTCATACTATGTATGATTTTAAATGGCATAGACAACTTATAGTTTGGCTGGCATGTCTCACCCTAGAAGAAGAAGGGATATTGAATATGAATCTTTCTGGGATAGTTTGTCAATATGAGGATATTTTTCCAGATGAATTATCAGGATTATCCCCATACAAAAATATAGATTTATGTATTGAGTTACATCCTGGTACATCACCTATTTTTATGACTCCACATAGGATGACATTGATTGAATTACAAGAACTCAAGGTTCAGATATAAGATTTGTTGGATAAAGGTTTTATTAGACACAGTACTTCATCTTGGAGTATTCCGGTTTTATTTACAAAGAAGAAGAATAAAATCCTTCGACTATGCATTGATTAGCGATAGGGTTACGATAAAGAATTAATATTTATTATCAAGGATTGATGATTTATTTGATCTGTAAAAAGGGGCATATGTCTTTTCCAAAATAAATCTTCGTACTGGATATCATAAGTTGCAAGTTAGGGAGGCCAACATCCCTAAGATAATATTTAGAACATGATATTAGCATTTTGAGTTTATAGTAATGTCTTTCAGATTAACAAATGCGCCAGTTACATTCATGGATCTTATGCATAGAATATTTTAGCCATATCTAGATTATTTTGTTGTGATTTTTGTGAATAATATTTTGATTTATTATCAGTCCGAAGGAGAGCATGAGAATCATTTATATATTGTTCTCCAAACTTTGAGAGAACATAAGTTGTATGTTAAGTTTGGTAAATGTGACTTTTGGTTGACAGAAGTAAAATTTTTGGGTCATGTAGTGTCAGCTACAGGTGTCTTAGTGGACCCTGAAAAAGTCAGGGCAGTTATGAAATGGGAGTGACCAAAGTCAGTTTTTGAAATACATAGTTTTTTGGGATTGGTTGGGTATTACAGAAGGTTTATTAAGAATATTTCACGGTTAACTGTTCCAATGAATAGATTGACCAGGAAGGAAGTCAAGTATGAGTGGACTGATTCATGTGAAAAGGTATTTTAGGAATTGAAAAGGAGATTTACTTCAGTTTTTATTCTGATAATTCCAGATAGGGGGCAGAAATATAAAGTGTATTGTGATGCCTCGAAAGATAGATTAGGATGTGTTCTGATGCAATCTGGGAGAGTGATAACTTATGGTTTAAGACAGTTAAAGAATTATGAGAAAAATTATCTCACACATAATATAGAATTGGCGGCTATAGTCTTTGCTTTAAAAATATGGCATCACTATTTGTATGGGAGGTAATTTGAGGAATATTCAGACCATAAAAATCTGAAATATATCTTTACACAATGAGATCTTAACATGAAACAACGTCGATGGATGAAGTATCTAGAAGATTATGATTTTATTTTATATTATCATCCAGGTAAGGGAAATGTGGTGGTTGATGAACTTAGAGTCGAAAGTCACGAGGTACAATAGCTAGTATAGCTTCGCTGGAATGAGATATACTTGAAATTGTGAGATGATACAGCTTACAATATAGCAGTCGAAGCCAGGGTATTATCGGAAGTTTAGTAGCTATACCTTCACTATTAAATAAGGTGATTGAGATGCAGAAACAAGATGCAGAAATATTATCTATAAAGAATCGAGTAGAGACTAGTACATGCGATGAAGGTTGGGCTATTCATATGGATGGTAGTCTTTGGTTTAAAAGGCAGATTGTGGTTCTCCATATAGTAGAATTAAGAAAGGAGATTCTTAGAGAATTTTAATATCTCATTTTATATTACATACAGGTGGCACAAAGTTGTATAATGATATTTGTCGCCAGTATTATTGGAATGAGATGAAGAGACATATTTGAGATTTTATTCGACAATGCCTCACGTGTCAACACATAAAGGCTGAGCATCAGAGGCTAGCAGGATTACTCCAGCCTTTGGAGGTAGCAGAGTGGAAATGAGAACATATCACAATGGATTTTATGACTCACATGCCACGGGTATTACGAAAATATGATGCTGTATGGGTAATTATGGATCAGCTTACAAAGTCCGCATATTTTCTAGCAATACGAATGACTTTCACACGTGATGAATTGTGCAAGTTATACACACGAGAAATTGTCTAATTACATAGACTGCAAATATCTATTGTATTGGACAGAGATCCTTGATTTACGGCTCATTTTTGAAAGAATTTTTAGAAATAATAGGAACACAATTGATAATGGGCACTGCTTTCCATCCACAAACAGACGGTCAGTCAGAAATAATCATATAAATTTTGGAAGATATGTTGCGAGCATGTTGTCTATATTTCAAGGGTAGCTGAGAAGAACATCTGTCTTTTGTCGAGTTTGCCTATAACAATAGTTATCAGGCAAGTATCTAAATGGTATCATATGAAGCATTATATGGAAGACTATGTCAATCTCCATTTTGTTAGGTTGAGGTGAGAGATCGATCCATTATGGGTTCAGTTGTGATTAGAGATATCTCAGAGAAAGTAGTTTTGATACGATATTTTCTTGTAGTATAAAGTTGACAGAAAAATTTATGTTGATAAACGAAGATGACTCCTAAAATTTAAAGCGGGAGATCATGTTTTCTTAAAAGTGATGTCAAAAAGAGGATTAATCAGATTTGACAAGCGTGGAAAGTTATCACCAAGATACATTGGCCTTTCGAAATACTCGAGAAGATGAGTTTGGTTGCTTATCGATTAGCATTACCGTCATATTTATTTGGTGTCCATGAGATATTTTTACGTCTCTATGCTTAGAAAATATATTCATGATTTAACTCATGTAATGGATTGGGGCGAACTAGTTATGATGCATAAGGAATATTTAAAGAAATATCAGTGCGAATCATTGATAGTCGAGATCAAGTTTTGTGATGTAAAATTATGAGACTAGTAAAAGTGATATGACAGCATCAAGAAATTAAAGAAGCAACATGGGAACGTGAAGACACGATGCAGGTTGCTTATCCTTTTTTATTTAAAATTTAAGGTACGTATTTTAGTAATTTAATAATTATTTAATTTCAGAATATGTTTATAAGTGTAAAGGTGTAATTGTGAGAATTTTGTGATGAAATTTTTTAATGATGAGAGAATATGAAATCTCAAAAAAAAAAGGAATAAATAACTAACATAATTTAATTTCTGAAAAAAAGGGCAAAATGATAATTTTACAATAATAAAAAATAACCTAAAAATTTAGAGCTATAATAATAAAATGAATGTCGTTATTGAATTTGTCTTGGAAAATATAACTACGGTGTCAAATTTCCTTCAATTCTGAGAAAATCAGAATTTATTATATTTTTATTTAATTAAATAATTATTAGAATATTTAAAAAAAATTGATCAACCTAAAGACCGTGCCACGCCGTCTGCATGTGGCTCTGCCTGCGCGGGTGGTCCGTCGGCTGAACTAATGTTAATTAATAATAATATTTTAAAAAATTATTATTAATTAATGATAATAATTATTAAAAAAAAATAGAGAGAAAAACATTAGGAATCCGAAAAATAGGAGAGGCTAAAAAAATATTCGGCGTCGGAAAGAGACTAGAAAAAAAAATATTCGTGAATTTTTTATTAATAATAATGGTTTATTCTGAAATTGGAATGAAATAGTTCATGAACTAAAGTTATTCTACACGATGAGATTTTCACATTGATATTAAATTTATAAAATTTTTGTGAAATTTTCTGAAAGGTAGTTGTTTTCTATTATCAGAATTTTTTTTATTTAATGGCTAGAAATGATTATATTTTATATTTCATTTTAAATTATTAGAAATTTTATTTGAAATAATTAATTGGTGAAAATTTGGTATTTTATTTAGTAAAAATTAGTACAGAACGAATTAAATTTGGATTGTTAAAATTATGTCTGGAACATGGGTTAAATTGAAAATAACATAATTATATTTCATATGCATGGAAATATTTCATATACATGGGTGGGTGCATGATATATATATGTAAAGGTATATAGATGGTATTTCACGAACTCGAATTGGGACAATGTCCAGATCAAGTTGTGCAAGATTTTATATGGTACATAGTTATTATAGATTGTGAATTCGAATTAAGACAACGTCTATGCAGAATTACTATGATGCTTATTTCTTGGAGTAAATTCTAGAAAATTAATTCGGATAAATGTTTAATATGTTATTTGGAGGTCTATATTTTTTGAAATAATTCTAAAAAAATAAATATTTTTATAGATACTTACACACACACACATATACATATATATATATATATATATCCAAATATATAATATGTCATACTTAGCTTCGGCATGTGTGATGGAGTCGATGAGACTCAGGATTATGAGCATATAAACATTTCATTCATAATTATATTCATATAAATATTGTACTTGAATGAGTATTGATATATATTCATGATATTTTACATGCACTTAGGTAGGGAGTAACTCTGAATGAGTTTATCCTACTGAGCTTTGCTTACTCCGTTGTGGGATTCTTTTTCAGGTACATGTCCAGGACATATGACAAATTCACATACGGGATTGCACATGTGAAGGAAAGTCGGTTGTGGCTTAAATAATATGTTGTGTGTTTTCTTTCTTTCGCTGAGCAAATAAAATGTAAAACAAAAAAAATGTATTGTATATTTGAGAAAATTTTATTTTATTTTACATTGTATTGTTTGATGGAATGAATGGGATCTACTGGAGAATGAGGGGTCACAGTTGTACTCGTATATTTTTGCTTTATTTGTATCTTTTATTATTTTTATAAAAGGTACAAGGATATTTAAGTCCTATTATGAGGTATTATTTAAACCAAGACGATGTTAGAATAATATGAAAGAGATCGATGGCATCAACTAAAATGGGATATTAGAAGTAGTATCTTTTGTTTTTAATAAAATATATTATTGGTTGTAGATGAATATTTGCTTAGAATACTATTTAAAATAGAATGTTAAATCACATAAATATGAGACTTATAATGAGTTAGTTCGGTTAGATATTTGATGTGAATTACTAGTTGAAATAGAAAAAATTTATTCTAGAAGAAATTATGCTATTACAGAGGATGGCTTTATGAATGTATTTCAGTGAATATTGAGTTAGTTAATGATTTATTGTCTAATATGAGTTCTCTTGTTTATTCAACTACTTGCAAGAGAAACATAGAAAAATTAAATATTTGATCAATTATACATCTTGTATAACTATTACAATGAATATAGGTAATCATGTTCTAGATTTTTTATCCTAGTTTTATAAACTTAACTCTGCATGATAAAGTATCAGAAGAAATCTTCACATTTTCATATTTGTTTCAATAACTACCAACACTTTGTTTGATGAGAAGAAATATATAACAATTGTATATTTATTTGAATTAAGTCTTTTAGTTGACTGTATTATATGTAGGAGAATCATAGAAAGACTAACTATCCAACTATCTTTAAACATTATATAATTTATTCAATTAATATAATTAATTATGTTTTAGATTTTCTGTTGGTCTTACTCAGACTCTACTCTTTGTATTATGGAGTATGAGAATAAATCCTAGAACCCTGTATAAGTTATTCAATTTATATAACTTATGTAATGAATATAGATAATTGAGTTTTAGAATTTTTATCGTAGTTTTATAAACTCAACGCTTTACATAATAAAGTATGAGAAGAAATCTCCATACCTTCATATTTGTTTCAACAACCATGAACACATTATTTGAGGAGAAGAAATTTGTAACAACTATATGTATGTTTGATATGAGACTTTTGGTTGACTCTATTACATGCAAGAGTATCATAGAAAGATTAACTATTTAAAATATCTTTGAATCTTGTATAACTTATTTAATTAATATAATTGATTATGTTCTAGATTTTCTATCAATTTTATATAGACTATATTCTTTGTATTATGAAGTATGAGAAGAAATCTTTGAATCCTGTATGATTTATTTTAATTAATATAATTAATTATCTTCTAGATTTTCTATCAGTCTTACATAGACTCTATTTTTTGTATTCTGAAGTATGAGAAGAAATCTTTGAGCTTTGATATTTGTTTTAGTAATGAATGTTACTTTTAGTTAGTTATTTTTTTTAAAGATTTGAGTCGAGCATCAACTTGCATTAAGAGGTGAACTATAGTTTTTTTACTTTTGTTGGATGTAATGTTTTCTTTTATAAAAGTAAGATACTAATGGTGTTACTGAGATTTATTACAAAAATAAAATTCAACGTGAGTGAAGATTTTTGAGAGATATTTTGGATTTGATGATTTCCTAAGGAGATAAGATACTAAATTATTTCTTTTAATATTCTCTATTATGATACACAAACAATTATACATATAACAGTCAAATTGATGTTTCATGATCAGACAACATATAGAGATTGATTATTTTTTTTATTGAGAAAATTTCATATGAGAATGTTGCTACAATTGATTAGTTAATTGATAATGTCATGATGGTCTTGAAAAAAATTATTATTATTTTTTTCTTTAAGTTTGATCTTTGATATTTATATACCAACTTGAGCGAGATGTTATAATTTTTGTTCTTGAATAATTTTCTTTTGTTTTTTTATAATTTTGTACTTTATAAATGAGAATGCTTAACATGGGGATTGCCCCAATCCAAGTGGTATGGTGTTTATAGGGGTTTTTATAAATGTGTTATAGGTTTCAACTCGATGAAGTGTATATGATTCATTCAAAGGTGTAATTGATGAATTGGTTATATATATAGTCTTTTAATTCGAAATGAGACATGACATTGTTTTAGGCACACTCTAATCTGATGTGTGACATGCACACAATGAGGTTTATTCTTGTTATTTATGATGAAAATATTTAATTGATCAAATAATTTGTGTATATGATCATTTCATTTTAAAAATATTTAGGCATGCTTAATTGCTTATGTATCATAGAAACAAAAGGATATATTTGTTAAAATGAAAAATAATTTCGGAATATAACGTTATGTATGTATACATATATGATTTGGGGCAGTTTATAAGTCAGAAATATCTAAATAATAAAAAAAATTAACAAAAAATTAACAAAAAATTAACAAAAAATAAACTAAAATTCAACACTCCCTTTTAAGATGGGGCATGAAGATTGCATACAGTGCACAAGAGTTCTGCTTAGTGAGAGATCTGATAGAGATTAATATATAGATAATATTATCATCGAATATTTGAGAGGTTGTTTGATGAGTTTCAAATTCAAGACTTATAATTGTCGGTTAAATGTGATTTACATCATATGAATGTATGATTTCTAACACAAACTTTTCAAATGATTGTTCATGTCAAAAATAATTTATGTATGTGCTCAAATAATAATATGAATACCATTTTTGAAATAAGAAATAACAAAATTGATGGGAAGTATGTTTTAAAGTAATATCATTTCTCGACAATTGAATGTCATATCTAATATAAGTTTTTATTTTTTCATAAAATTTTATAAAATAAAAATTAAGATTTTTTCTTAACTTTATAAAATAAAAATTAAGATTTTTATTTAAAATTTTTATTTTATTTTAAATAACAAAATTAAGATTATTTTTAAAAAGATATTTTAAAATTAAGATTTTTATTTTATTAAAATTTTCATAATAAAAATTAAGATTTTTATTTTATTTTATTTTATTTAAAATAAAAAAATGATTATTTTAAAAAAGTTTTTATTTTAAATTTTTATTTAAAATAAAAATTATGATGTTTTATGAAATATCAAAATTAAGATTTTTATAAAATAAAAATTTTATAACAAACTTTTCAACTGATAGTCATACATATTTAAAATAATCATTATAAAAGAAATTAAGTGTTGTAAATTATCATTCGTTGTTGTTTTATAGGGTTTACAATTGTTTTAAATTCATGAAATCACATTGGCATACACAACTGGCATATGATGTGGCAAAAAATATTTTGATAAATGATATAGTAAATATTTTAAAACTGGAATTGTAAGCAATTTTTCTGTAGCATAAACTATTGCAAATTTTGTTGGTTGTGTGGTTTTAGTTGTTTACTACTGATTAAATATTACATTCTCCACTTCATGGCTTGTTTGATCTTCATAATGTTTTGATGCTTTTTATGCAAATTGCTTCGCTGTAGGAATAGTGGATTTGACTTTGATCTGGAGGACATCATGATCATGGAGGCAGTATGGCGTTCTATTCAGGCAAGTGATTATGGTTTCTTTCGCCCTCACCCCTTTCCCAATCAATCTCATATTATCTCTCGAGCTCGAGCCTCCATGTATGAATCTTGGGGCCCCTAGGTCAGAGTTGATAAAGCCCCTTCCCAAGCTATATGGGTAGAGTATTTGACAAAGTTATCCTAGATCATCATATATTTGACTTTCTTCGGAATCAAACTTGTGTGCTTAGGATTATGATGTCTTGTCCCTTTATCGATTGGACTATCCTATTCTCAATAGGAAAGTGTTTATGGTTAGTGTGGGATGTTATAGGCAATGGTTAGTGTAAAATGTTATTGGCAATGGTTAGTGGAATTCACTACATTTTAATTAATTGAAAATAAAATTGGTAGGCACTATCATTTTGTTTAAACTTTTTTAGAGGTCTGTGATCTATCCATGAAATTGGTTCTGGTATGATCTCTAGCTTAGAATAATGTTGTCTTTCTCATACTTGGTTAATGCTTATGACTTGATGTTAGTGATTCTAGGCTTCAAAAACCAATTGTCTGGGTGGTGGGGGAGTGGGTGGTGGTGTAGTTTGTGTTTTTTTTTTGTGTACTACTTTTGTAATATTTTATTGTATTATAGATTGAGTGGCTCAAATTTGTGAGATGTTCCAATTCGAATAATGTAATATGTAAGATTATTTCTTACACAAATATGATTATTAAGTTTTTTGATTGTAATTGTCAATTTAGGGAGTTGTGATTTGATATTAATATACAAATGTAAAAGATTTTTTAAACAAAATATATTGTATTTGAAGAATGTACATATTAGAGATGAGTATTGATAGTTTTTTTTCAGAGTTGGACGGTCATTGTAATTTAGGAATTCATGTAAAGTTCATCTTTTTTGATACATGCTAAAGAGGAATATATACAATTTTTTTCTAAGATATTTTATTTTTTATAAGTTTATTTTTTTTGTTAGTTGTATTCTCATATCAAAATTTTGAGTTCGATATGAAAGCTTATATTCACATTATTGATAATTATTCGATGTTTACTAAATTTTTTTAATTTTATGAATATTGTGATCAATGATAAAATTTTAAAGGCCTGTTTATTTTTTGGGCTGAATACTTGAGCAATTTGCTTTGAGTGTTCTGCCGTTTGTTTTTCATAAAATGTGCAACTTTATGCTGAATTTTTTTTAAAAAAGTTCTGAATAAAAAAAGTTAAAATATTTGATCTTTTCTATTCAAAAAAGTTATTTTATACTAAAGAAAAAATTCATTATTACCTAATAAGGAGGAGAGCTAATAATACTCACTATTATGGATGACAACGGGGAGTCTTGTACATGACTACCTCATCTTGACATAGCTCATGTATTTTTTTTTTTTTATCTCGTTACTTTTCCTACTCATTAAACAATATTAAAAAATTTATTACTTAATGCTATTAAGTACTATTCAGCATTAAACTCAACAAAAATTATATTCAATATTAAATAAAAAAAATAAACACAACCTAAGTCATTGAATAAGATAATTTTATTTAATTTTATATTTTTTTATCATGTTATATTTATTTATATTTGCTATATTAATATTCTCTTAATAAGTTTTTTCTAGATAATTAAATATTGATTTTATTTTTTAATCTATTAATTTTTTATTTACAAGATCGCAAGATTTTGAGAAATATTTTTATTTGAGATTGAGCAGTATGAATTATATATTTATTTTCTTTGGTGTGATTTCTTACTAGGTATTTGAGAAATGAATCTTGAGAAATATTTAGTAATTTGTTATTTCATTGAAGATTGCTCTTAATTTATATGGCTATAGTTTTTTCAGTGTTGGTCAGTTTTTTTTGTTTATTAATTATTTCATAAAATAATAAAAAATTAATTTAATAAAAATTAATACATGAAAATATACGACAAATATATTTGTACTTATTATATGATCATGAGATCATTCACTAGATTTCTTATGCTTACATGTATTAAAAATGAGATTATAGAAAAAAAAAAGATAAATATTTGTTTAATATATCTCATATACTTATATTTGCCAAGAGTGTTCTGAAGCATTTTTGAGGACATGCATTATTAATTGTAAATTATATTTTCAATTAAATATTTGTTTGTATCATTTATTATCATGATCTGTGTTGCACGGATATGCCTAAGTGTTGCAGTGTCCACGTGTCCGACACGTGGATACGGCGGCACGGGTCGGACACGTGTCCGATAGGCCAGGGGTGGGTTTTGGAATCTGCATCGGGAGGGGGAGAGTTCGAAAATCAAAAATCGAAATTTGGGTGGGGGGGGAAGGTTCGGGAGGAGGGGAAGGATCGGGAGGGGGGGAAGGCTCGGGAGGGTGTTAGAGGGTTTAAATTTTTTTTATATTATTTTAAAATACAGAATTTTAAATTATTTTAAAATACAGTATTTTTAATTATTTTAAAATACCTAATATTTATAATTAATAATTTTTTTTTAATTTTATTTTTTTTATCATGACGTATCCTAGCTGTATCCGTATCCTAGTTTTTTAGAATTTTATTTTTTTTATCATGACGTATCCTATCTGTATCCGTATCCTAGTTTTTTATTTATAAAATACATATCTTGCCGTGTCGTATCCCCGTGTCCGTGCAACATAGATCATGATCATTATTAAAATTTATTTTTGATATTATCAGCATTAATTTTATAAATTCTAATTCTTGAAATAATGTAATTCTTATAAACTATAATAGAAATTCTACCCATGTATTATTTTGTTTGTTTGTTTTCAAATTTTTAATCAAATATGTATCTTTTTTATCCCTTAAATTTAAATATAAGCCTTCACTTGCTAGTCCACCCCAGGCGGTCTAGTAGGCTGCATGTACCTGGCTGGATTTTTTGAAGAAAATGTTGACCATGGTGGGCCTCTATGTATGGGGTTGAATGTATGGATTTTGTTTTCCCATCCAATCTATTTAACATTGTGTTTATTCTTAATTTTTTAGTTATTAAATTTTTATTTATAACTAATACATTATTCATAATCAGCGCAATTATAACTTTATCTTATCATTTAATTTTTTTTAAATAATTATTCTATCTTTATATTTGTTGGACGTTACCAAATTATCACATATTATTCTATCTTTATCTTATCATTTATTTATTTTTTTTCAAATAATTTTATCTTAATTTTATATTTCATAATATTATCTTATCTTTTATTGAAATTTTATCGTAGTATCTTTATTTTGAAAATATGTTAGTGGCCGTGGCTGATTTGTACCGTGCAGGAGGAGAGTGAGCGACCCAGAAGCCAAGTTCATGGTTCTGCTTTATTAGGCCGATCAGCCATGATCCATGTTCCAGTTCCTGCGTCAGTGGCACCTTCGGATGGCTCTGTCTTCCCCCCTTATGGCGGTGGTCTTGCTGGTGCAGTTATTTCCGCCGCGGATCGGCAGCCCCTAGGCGTCCAATCTTGTGCTCCCCCCAGTGCTGGTTGCTGTGATTCGGTACGTGAAGAAGCTAGAATTAGCCCACCACCGCTGTCTCTCTCTGTTGCTGGGTCTAGTGCGGCAGAAATATAAAATTATTATGTTTCCTATTTTTTTTTACGTAATGATAATTTATTTTGTGCTGTAAAGTTTGTGTTGTGGAGACCTCGTGTTTATCATAAAGAGAGAATAAGCACGTCTTAAATGGTGTAATTATATTGTGTTTTTTATCCTGTGTTAAAGTATATGCAGATAAGGTGGATGTAGAAATTGTGCTCGTGTTCTTTTGACCAAGTGGAATTTGGGCATCAGGTAGAATACAAAATGTTTGTGTTGGTATATTAAATCAAAAAATGTTATTGTTTTGATCTATGAAAAAATTCAAGCCTGAAAACTCAGCCATTTCATTTAAATGTATGTATATAAATTAAAAATTGTATTTTTTTTGCACTTAACAGTTTGTATATATGATTTGCGTGTATTGTGTAAATAGTTATTTTTTCTTTTTTATATATAAACACACACACACACACATGCACGTGTATTGTAGACAGTATAATTGTGTACTGTATAAATAATGCATATATACATTGTGGATGTAGAAATTAAAAATGGCATATTGATATTGTATATATTTTTTGATGTAAAAATTTAAATATTTTGCTACAATTTCATGAATTAATAAATTATAACCTAATCCTAGAACCAGATAAACACATCAAACTTCCACTAAAAATTAAGTTTGATTATTCAAAATCAAAAAAAAAAAATTATTCTTATAGTTAAATTTTTTTTAAATAATATGATACACAATTTAAAAAATATTTATAATTTAATACATTCAAAATCATTAACTGCGCAGTTAATGATTTTGAATGTATTAAATTATAAATATTTTTTAAATTGTGTATCATATTATTTAAAAAAAATTTAACTATAAGAATAATTTTTTTTTTTGATTTTGAATAATCAAACTTAATTTTTAGTGGAAGTTTGATGTGTTTATCTGGTTCTAGGATTAGGTTATAATTTATTAATTCATGAAATTGTAGCAAAATATTTAAATTTTTCTCACGCATTGAACAATTATTTGAAATGCAATATTTTTGTGTATAGTTGAAACTTGAAATGTAATACAATTTTCGAAATATGATGTGATACTAAGAGTATCTCCAACAATGTTATCTAAAATAGCTACTTAAAAAATATTATAATATTATATTATCTATTTTAACTATTTAATTTTTTAAGTTAACTTCAATAATACAATCTATTTAGCTAATAACTTCAACTAACTATAACTAACTTAAAAAAAAGATTTAAAATAATATTAAAATATCATATCATCACCATAATGACATATTGATTAAATTCAAAATTTTTTAATTTGAAATTTTAAATACTAATTTTTAAACGGTCATATTTATATTACTTGTACCATTATTTACATACGCTAACACAATCACACACACACACACACAATCACACATACAAGCACACACACAAACACACAAAATAATAAAGACACAACACACACACAAACACACATTGCTGATGTATAATTTTTAAATTAAGTATAGATCTATCATTTATACTTAAAAAAAAACTATAAAATTATTTGAGCTGAATTGAAAACTCAAATTTTTGTTTACGAAAAATATTAAGCCACGTCATCAAAATTTTAATTTTTTTATTTTTTTAATAACGATCCTATTTACAACAATCATGAAATAAAAAATTTTAAAATTTGAACCAATAGTCGCAATATGTTTTGTTTTTTGTGCTATACATATTTATGCAAAAAAAATATTTATTAGGTTATTTAATATTTAGTGTACATGGTTAGGATAAATTTTAGAAAATATTTTTAAAATAAATAAAATGGAAATAGCTAGCAACTTTGCCCTAGCTAGAAATAACTAGTCAAATAGTGCCAATGAGAAATAACTAGCGTGATAACTAGTATTTTGGAGACAAAATATAGGGATCGTCTATGTAAAATAGCTAAAATAGAATGTTTAGGCTAGACTCTTAGAGATGCTCTAAGAAACTAAAATGATAATATGCATTCACTAAGATGTTTTTTTTTATAATAAAAGTTTGTTTTTTAAAAATATTTTTTAATTTCAACTAGATGCTAACGAAATTATTTTTAGTTATTTTTAAATTATAGATTATTTTCGTTTGTGGTAAATGTTAAATTACCTTGAATAGTTGATGTAGATTTTAAGGCTTATTAATTGAAAAATTTTATAAAATTTTCAATAATTCATTTTAATAACTTTTTAAGTAAATCATTGATTATTTTATTTCCACTTTTATTATAAAATTAATCAAATTAAAAAGATAAGATATATTGAAATAATTAAATATCGTATCTAAGATAAATGGTTAGATTTTAACTAATTATTTTAATTATAATAATTATTAATATATGGAAAAATTATGTTATGATGTAACATTTACAAAAAAAAAAAACTTGAATATTAAAACCCATTTTTTCATAAAATGGAAAAACATGTTTTCACTAAAAAAATATTTGCTCACCCTTTGACAGCTGGCTTTTTAAGACAAAAATACCCTTAGATCTATCACATTTGCAATACACACACTTATTTATATATTGCATATATATCTGAACAAGCCACATGTTACATATGGAATCATGGATATGTTAATAAAAATACTAGTGCATGCAGGCTTCGGTAATCATATTCATCTATATATGCATATCATTCCAGATGTATTTGTGCATGTATTTGTAGTTGTCCATATAGTCTCTTTATTAAATATTGTACACATGTATAGTGTGACAAAAAAAATACATAAACTAATGAGTATTTTGTTTCAATTGGTTATCCATACATTCAAATTCAAGAAGACCTTAAAAGTGCTAATTTTTCCGTCTCAGAAAACATGACATGAGGACTATTTAGCTACTTTTTTGGGTGTAGGCTGGTGAGATAGATACATAAACCTCATAATATTTTGGCGCATGTATATGATAAATCATATGATATTTCTTGTGTGTTCAGTAATAATGCTTACTTATATTTTTTGCAATGTTACCATTTCTATCAAGAATTAGTCATCTTTCTCTTGTATTTTTTTTTTAATTATTTTGTTTATCCTTCTCTTATGCTTTAAAATATAAATGATAAATTATTGAGATCCCTATAGGTGATTCATGAAATATTATAGTTAGTTACCTAAACTATGTTTGAAACATGAAAGACAGATCAGATCTAAAGATTCTGTCCAAAGAAAAAGAAAATTTTATAAGTTACTTATTCTTGTAGAGCACATTCTGATGATATTACTCTTTAAAAGCCTATTACAATACAATTGGCTCTTTTTGAGTCAAACACATTAGAAGGATTAAAGAAAATAGCTACAATAGTAGTAGTAACTAATTAATTATCTCCTATGAATAAAGCGATCTCTATAAATTATATGAATCAAAGAGAAATTTGAAAATAAATATCCTTATTAATAATATTATTTTTTTCAAGTGGCTATGAGCATCATGCATAATAATAATGATCAAGAGACAAACTATAAATCAAGATTATAATCAATATGATGGGAAAAAATGAAAAGAAGTAATTTAGACATAACTAAATTATTTATCTAAAAGGAAGGTATCTGAACTAGTAGTTCCAATACATAAAAATATAAAGCCCGTTAGATATAAATGAGACTTTGTATGAAAAAAAAATAAACATAATGAAATCATATGATATAAAGCTTGCCTTGTTGCACAAGGTAACCCGATATTGATTATGAAGAGACATATTCACCAGTAATTGATGCAATCACATTTAAATATTTAATATATTTGGTAGTCTCAGAAAAACTAGAAATATATTTAATGAATATTGTCAAAGCTTATTTTATGGATCCATAAATAGTGACATATAAATATATGAAAATCCTAGAAGGATTTATCTTGGCTGAAGTAAAATTTTCAAAACCGCATGATGTATATTCAATAAAATTGCAACGATCCTTGTATGGACTCAAACAATCTGATCAAATGTGGTATAATTGTTTAAGTACATACTTATTGAGAAAATATTATGTAAATAATTCAACCTATCCATGTATATTTATCATGAAAACAATGATCAGTTTGATAATTATAGTAGTATATGTAGATGATTTGAATCTAATATGGATTCTTGAAGGGCTCCTAGAAACTACTAATTATTTAAAGAAAGAATTTGAGATGACAAATCTATATAATACTAGATGTTGCCTCAGCCTACTGATCGAGTATTTTTTAAATGACAATTTTCTTAATCAATCATCATACACAAAAAATCCTGAAGTATTTTTACATGGATAAAGCTCATCCCTTTAACTCTCCTATGATTGTAAGTTAACTTGAAGTGGATAAAGATTCATTGTAAGTTAACTTGCAATTAAAGCACTAATGTATATTGCAAATTATACAAGGCCATAACATTTTTAGTGAACTTACTTCCACGATATAGCTCATTGCCTACTCTTAGGCATTGAAACAAGATAAAATATTTGTAGAGGTACCTTCGTGGGACATGTGACATGGGGCTCTTTTATTCCAAAGTATCAAAACCAGAGTTACTTGGTTATGCTGATGCTGAATATCATTCAGATCCCTATTATGCTCGATCAAAAACATAATATATAATTACTTGTGGCAATACTACTGTATCTTGGAGATTTGTTAAGCAAACCATGATAGCATATAATTATCCTTGACACACACATATGATTACCATCCATGTTTTTTCTTCATAATGATTGTAAACTATTAGACCATTACACACATGCGTGCGCGCGTGTGCGCGCACGCACACTCACGCACGCATTAATATATATATATGTGTGTGTGTGTGTGTGTGTGTCTATACTATAAGCTTTATCCTTGACAGCATGGCTCATTTATATAACAACTTATAATATATATATACACGTGTGTGTGTGTGTGTGTATTACAATATTAATGAGAGTATGTAAAACATCACCTTGCCTACATTGGAAATCCATTTGAGAATTTCAACTTTCTCTTCTATAAAAGGAGATTCCCCCATTCTTTGAAATATATCTCAATCCCCTTTTTACTTGTATTTATTTTATTATATTATTTATTTTATTGTTATAAAATTAAATTTTTTATTTTCAAATTATTATTACGGCCTTGTGGGTTCTATTTTTATAATTGTGATATTATATGCGGGGTTTAGATAATAACTTTTGTGGTTAATGCATATCGGGAAAAGTTCTGTCAAAAGAGCAATAAGAGCCTCAAGGTCTATGATTTTTAAGAGAGTATTACACCCCTCCACTTATTTGGGAACTTTTTAGGTGTATGGACATAAATAACTATTATTATTCTCAATTATTATAAAAGTAAAATAAATGATAGTAAAATTTAAAATATAAAAATTTAATATGAGTAATTTTTCATTATGGAAACTAAAAATTAAAGTAATTTTAAAAAAGTATAATTGTTTAGATACAATTAGAAAATATCTCACCAAAATTTTTGAATATAAGTGGAATGAAATGGATTGTGGATGATAATGTGATTGCCGGTCTATTTTTTGGCACTAGTTGATGAAGTATTGTTGAGCATAACAGAAAAGAATACAGTAAAAAAAAATTTATGATATTCTCACAAAGATTATACGTAGAGGTGCATGGGACTTGGCTTGGTAAGGCACGGTCTAGAACCATGCCTTGGGTTGGGTCGAGCTGCACCTCCGCATGGATAGTGCCATGTTGGGGTGGCAAGAATCATACATTGTGTTAGGTCAGGCATGACACGTGTGCTTGGTCCGACGACATGGTAAGCCAACCCGTGTGACCACCCGATGGGGATCCCATCGGGTGGTCACCCAAGCATTTTATTTTTTTTTATTTTTTATTTTTTCCGCCCCATCATGGGATGGTCCACTTATTTTAAAAAAATGCTGCCACGTGGTCGATTGTAATTGGTCAGCCATGTTGCCTTTTTTTTACGCACATCACAATCTGCATGGTGGTACCCACCGTGCCATGCCTAGCATGACATGAGATTTTAACCATGCTAAGAAAAAATAGGCATTGCCAGTATGGCTTAGCCCGTTTGACATCTCTAATTATATGAGGCGAAATCACTTCACAATATGATCTTAAATAAATGACTTTACACTCTTCGAATAATAGAATTTGTTATGGTGGCTGATCATATCAATACTTTGAATACTCTATTTTCTCAACTTACTATATTGGCCATAAAATAGAAAAGGTTGCATATACTGAGATTTTACTTCAAAGTCTACCTGATTCGTATGATCAACTCATCATCAATTTGACGAATAATATTCTAATAGACAGTCTAATCTTCAATGATATTATCTTTGTCATATTAAAAGATGAAAACAAACATAAAAATAAAGAGGATAAATATGTAAATACACATCAAGTAGAAGCCTTGATGGTGATACGAGGGAGATCAATGGAACATGACCCCAATAGGTGTCAAAATTATGATAGATCAATATTCAGAAGAAAGAAAATATTAAGTACTACAACTGTGACAAGAAATGACACTTCAAAAAAAAGTGTTGGTTTAAGAAAAAGAAAGATGATGATGAGTTGTCAACAATTCAGGGGAATATTACAAGTATCAATGATGATGATAACATCTTATATAATAAGGTGACAACTATAATTGAAAGTAGAAAATAATTTGATTATATGTGGTTGCTAGACTTGGGAACTTTATGGCATATGACATCTCAAAGAGATTCATTTCACAAATATGAACAAATCTCAAGAGATTATATGCACATAAGTGATGATCATACTTTGAATATTATTGATATCAGTACTATCAAAATAAAAATATTTGATAGTATGGTACGTACCATTCAAGGGGTATGATATGTGATGAATTTGGAAAAAATTATATTATCTCCGAAACAAATAGATAGTATTGGGTATAAAATTCATATTAAGAATGAAATGATAATGTTTGTGAGATGTACAATTGTAGTCACGAAGGGAAAAAAGATCACAATGAATTTATTCATACTTATGGGAGAAATGATACAGGAAGCTGATGCATGCACTGTATCAATTAGCAAAGGAGAAGAATCAATGATGATGTGATATCTCAAACTAAGTCGCATGTCAGAATAAAGTTTGAAGATTCTCTTTAATAAAAAGCTACTTCCATGGTTCAAATCAATAAATTTACCATTTTATGAGTATTGTGTTATAAGTAAGTAGAATAAAATGACATTCAATAGATTATTTGTAAGAAGTAAAAGCATTCTAGACTTAATACATTCTGATGTATGAGAATCATTAAAAATATCTCAAGGAAGAGTAAAATATTTTATATTTTTCATTGACAATTACTTAAGTAAATCTTGGGTATATCCAATCAAGAAGAAGTTAGATATGTTTCCAATTTTTTAAAACTTCAAAATGTGGGTAGAACTTGAATCTAGGAAAAGGATTAAGTGTTTACAGACAGATAATGAAAGAAAGTATATAGATGATGAGTTTCTTGCTCTTTGTAGACAAGAATGTATTAAATAATAGTTCATAGTCACATACATTTTAACAAAATTGAGTAGCAAAATGATTGAACAGAAATCTTACAGAGCAGATGAGAGCAATATTGAGGGCTACAAGTTTACCCAAATCTTTTTGGGTGGAAGCAGCTAATACTATGTATGTTATGTGATGAATTAGCTACCATCAATTGTGATTGATTTGAAGATGCCAATATAGACGTGGACTAGTAAGCTAGTAGAATACTCTATTTTATACTTTTTTAGATATCATTCATATATAATATACAACACCCAAGAAAGAACAAAGTTGGATCTAAAATCTAGAAAATATATATTATTTAGGTATGCTAAAGGAGTGAGGGGGTATTTTCCGTGGGATCTCACTATCCACAAAATAATTATTAGCAGAGATGTAATCATTGTAGAAAATGAACTACAACGAATTGATGATAATGATAACACATTAAAAGAATCTTCAGAAGCTACTACTGTGCAAGTAAAAAATAATCAGAGACAAGATGTTCTAATATCTACGGAGGAAAAACTAAAGAACAAAGTACAAGAGTAAGTCAAGTTTATGTTTAAGAAATTAGTCTACCAACACGTGATAGAAGGCTACCAGGTTGGTACTCGGAGTATATTACGAAGAATAATATTACATATTATCTTCTAACAGAGGATGAAGAACTATCAATATCCCATGAAGCTTCAAATAGTTCTGATGCTTCTTTTTTGATGACAGTATTGAAGAAAGAAATTGAAGCTCTTCATAAGATCAAGACTTGGAAGTTTAGTACAGTTATCACTAGGATGAAAATTCTTTGGTAACAAATAAGTTTACAAGATCAAGCGGGATAAAAATAATCAAGTAAAATGAAATCGTACAAGATTAGTGGTAAAGAGATATGCTCAGAAAGAATGCATAGACTTCAATGAACTTTTTCCTAGTGGTTCTTACAATAATCATAGGAGTATTTACTTTGTTTGCTACATTTATTTTATATCTATAGCTGGATGTCAAAACTACATTTCTTCATGGAGAAATTAAAAAAGAAATTTATATGTTCCAGCCAGAAGGATTTACTGAAATAGGTAAATAAAACTTGGTTTATAAGTTGAACAAATCTCTATATAGTCTGAAATATGCATCGAGGTATTGGTTTAAAAGATTTGATCCATTTATTTTTAGTCTTGAGTATAATAGACTTAGTCCAGACCATTGTATGTACTACAAGAGGTTTAAGAATAAAAATAATTTCATCATTTTATTATTGTACGTAGATGACATATTGGTAGCAAGTCCCAATAAATATCGAATCTAAAAATTGAAGCCATCGTTGATTAGGAAGTTTGATATGAAATGCTTGAGACTAACAAACAAGATTCTAGAGATACAAATTTACTAAGACAGAAACAATAGGAAGATTTGGTTTTCTCAAGAAAACTATTTTAACAAGATTTTATGATACTTCAACATACAAGGTAGTAAGCCAATTTCTACCACACTTCCAGTTAATTTCAAAATATTCTCAAGTATATGTCCTAGCTCAGAAGAAAAAAGGAGAAAGATATCTTAAGTATCATATGCATCAATAGTAGGAAATTTAATATTAGTAATGATTTGTATAAGACCAAACATTGTAGAAGCAGTGGTGATTAGTCGATTCATGACAAATCCTTACATATTATATTGGAGTATTATGAAAATAATTCTTAGATATACTAGAGAAATCTCAAATACTATATTATATTATGAATATTCGGATCTTATTGTCAAATGTTATGTTAATGCAGACTATACTAAGAATATTGATAATAATAAGTCTACCACATACTATATTTTTACTTTTACTGGATGAGATATAAGTTGAGTTTCAAAGTTATGGTATATTATGTCTAGTTGCAAATACTATTGGAAGAGTTTGGACACAAATAATATAAAATTATCATATTTTGTAATAGTCAGAGTGTTCTACACATAACAAGAAATCCAATATTTTATAAAGAAAATATACATCAGAATACAATATCATTTTGTATGAGAGAAAGTTGAAGAATGAAGTGTGAATATGCAAAAATTCACACTAATGAGAATATAACGGATATTTTGACCAAACTAATCAACATTGACAAGTTTGAATAGTATAGAACTTCGTGTGACTTTGCAAAAATATAAATAATATAGATAAGTGAGAAACATGATTTTCAAGAGGGAGTATGTAATATTAATGAGGGTAAGTGAAACATCACATTGCCCACAATGGAAATCCATTTAGTTTTTCCAAATTTTTCTTTTATAAAAGGTGGTTCTCCTTCTATGAAATTTATATCAATCTCTATCCCTTTTTTGCTTGTATTTCTTTTATTATATTGTTTATTTTATGGTATTATGGTTGAATTTTATATTTTCAAATTATTGTTGTGAGTTCTATTTTTATAATATATATATGTATGTGTATATATATATATATAAGTATGCAAGTATATATAATATATGAAGAATTATGTTTTGGTGCACTCCCAATAAAATATTAAAAAAAAAATAAACTTAAATTTTAATATTTTAAAAAAAGTAGATCAAACTCTTAAATAAATAATTTTTGATGTACTAAATTAGTATAATGCCAAAATACCGTCGCCTCTCCTTATCCGTTTCGACTCTCCCCTTGCCCTCCACCTCTTTTTCTCCTAACCCCTTGTTGGAGCTCCAATGAGGAGCTCCAGATAGCTCGAGGAGCTCCTTGTTGGAGCTTGTGGAACTCCATCGAGCTTCTCCATTGAGCTCCAATGAGGGATGATGGGTGAATGTATTTTAGCATTATAACAATTCAATGTCGCAATACTCAATTATTTAAAAATTTGGTATAATTATTTTTAAATATTAAAATTTCAGTTATATCTTTTCAAATATTATATGGGGATTGCAATTTTTATATATTTATATATAAGTATGGCCCATTGAAAGGATGGCCCAATGCACTGGCCAGTTTTAAGATCTCGTCCTAATTATCCGGATGACAACTTCGAAATCTGAAAATCGTTCTCTAGATGACAAGTATGTTGGTTACGGAAAAGAATTCATCGAAACGAGATCCAGCAGGCCACCCATTACTTCTTGCTTCGGTTCCAATGGAATCCCAAGAATTTCAAAAGAAAAGTTACTGGAGATGGAGCAAAGAGGACCTTTTTCCAGAGCCGTCGTTCCGCGACTTGGCAGCTTACCGAGCCGCCGTCTACAACACTTGTCACCGCCTGAAAGACAGAGCGTTATCCAGATCAACTGATGCCAACGAGCTGATCACTCTCCCAAAAGCAAGCGAGAATCCGATGAAGAAATGCCTCACATGGTGGGATTTAATGTGGTTCAGTTTCGGTTCCGTCGTCGGATCGGGCATTTTCGTAATCACCGGTCAGGAAGCTCGCTACCATGCCGGTCCAGCCATCATAATCTCCTATGCGATCTCAGGCTTTTCCGCGTTGCTTTCGGTCTTCTGTTACACAGAGTTCGCCGTTGAAATTCCCGTCGCCGGCGGTTCTTTTTCGTACCTGCGCGTAGAGCTAGGTGATTTTGTTGCTTATTTGGCTGCTGGAAACATTCTATTGGAGGCAATTGTTGGAGCTGCTGGGCTGGCGAGGTCATGGTCTTCCTACTTGGCAAGCATGATTAGTACTGAAAATCCTGATTTGTTTAGATTCAGAATTGGATTCTTGCCTGACGGGTTTAATCTCTTGGATCCCGTTGCTGTGGCAATTCTCATTGTCGCTAATACCATAGCAATGACAAGCGCGAAAAAAACTTCTTGTTTCAACTGGATTGCTTCTGTTCTTAGTTCTTTCATCATTTTTTTCATCGTTATTGTTGGATTTGCACGTTCTAACACCTCCAATTTGATCCCATTTTTCCCATATGGAGCACGTGGTGTTTTTGAAGCTGCAGCTGTTGTTTATTGGTCGTACACAGGCTTTGATATGGTTGCAACAATGGCGGAAGAGACAGAGAAGCCATCAAGAGATATACCCGTTGGGTTGATTGGTTCAATGGCCATGATCACCCTGGTTTACTGCTTGATGGCACTGGTACTCACCATGCTCGTAAACTACACCCAAATTGATCCAAATGCTGCTTATTCTGTTGCTTTTGCGCAAATTGGCATGAATTGGGGTAAGTATCTAGTGGGTGTTTGTGCTCTAAAGGGAATGACGACCAGTTTGTTGGTCGGATCGCTTGGTCAAGGAAGATACACGACTCAGATTGCCAGGTCGCATATGATTCCGCCTCTGTTCGCGCTGATTCATCCCAAAACCGGAACGCCAGTTCATGCCACATTAATGGTAACTGTGCTCAGTGTCATTGTTGGATTCTTTTCGAGCTTGGATGTTTTATCTAGTGTGTTATCTCTCAGTACTCTATTGATTTTCATGCTAATGGCAATCTCCTTGCTCGTGAGGAGATACTATGTGACGGAGATCGCAACTCAGAATGATTTGGTTAAACTTGCTATTTGCTTGTTTCTAATTATTGGTTCTTCCATTGGATTTGCTGTGTTTTGGAGATCAAGTAACAAAGGATGGATTGGGAAAGCCGTGTGTTTGTTTTCATGGCTGTCAGCTACTTTATGGTTGAATTCGTTACCTAAACAACGTGCCCCAAAGACCTGGGGAGTTCCTCTTGTGCCATGGCTGCCATCATTGTCAGTTGGAATGAACTTGTTTTTGATTGGTTCGTTGGGTCACCCAGCATTCTTGAGGTTCATGATTTGCAGCTTTATCATGATCATCTACTATCTGTTAATAGGTCTGCACGCAACTTTTGATGTGGCCCACCTGAACCAGCAAGTTCCTAAGGTTGAAGATGACAGAATGGCTAACTTTTGGTGGCACAGAAGATCTAATGCTATGTCAAATCTCATTACATAATCATATCTTTCGATATTTTACCATCCTTTTGTACATATCATTTGTAAATCTCTTGAAGCATATCAATACCATATTGTTGCTATTTTCTGGTACAAAATTACAATTTTGGATTCAAACATTTAATCATTCTTGAGGTTCATGATTTGTAGCTTTGTCATCATCATCTACAATCTGCATGTGGGTCTGCACGCAACTTTTGTTATAGCTCACCTGAACGAAGATCTAAATGGAGATGAATCATAGCAGATCTAATCTGGAAACACATCTCACTACTTAATTGTTTCTTTCTAAGTTTCTACTACCCCTTTGTTTATATCAATAGCGTACTGTTAATGCCCTTTTTCTGGTAAAAAATTAAACCATTTGTATTCAAACATATAATCATGATGAAAAGGATGAGAACCTTGATGAGCAGTATAGGTAGATTGCTTATTCATCTGCAGATAGCAGTAATGAATCTTCGGGCACCAGCAAAATCAGAAACCATGGTCACATTGCAAAAGCTGCTTGTAAGATCATGTTTTATGTAGTCCAACAGAAACTTACATTGCTTCCCACCATTTGTCTGAAGAGAGCAGAAATAAGAAACTTATGTGCTTGGGTAGATAGAAGAAAACTGTTCTTGTTTCATCCTCACTTTTGAGATGATATATTAACCATATTTCTTACTTGTGATCAAAGAGATGAGACTAACCATGGTTCAGCATCATTGAATTGAGCTAGTCACAACCACTCATACTAACCTGTGGGAGCCAGGTTGATATATTATTAATTATATTAGAGTAGTGCTTTTATGAGTTATATCTTATATGACATACTTGTTTTGTATAAAATATGAACAAATAAATATCATATTTTATTTTCATAGCATTAATTTTTATTATTTTGTTTTAAGCTTGATTTTGAATGTTGTACTAGATAAAAAAAATTAGTTGTTGATTTATAAGTCAAATTGGATTTTAGTTGTTGCCTACAACTTTATCATGAAATATAAGGTTGGATTTGGATTGTGTATGATCATTCATAAATCACAAAATAAAAAAAAAATAACAATTGTAAAATATTATACTCCTATTAAATTTGTACCTATAAGTCTAGAATATTAAACCTAGATAAAGAAAAGATAATTTTTTTCAAGGCCTTTATGAAAATATATATTGGATGATTAATTGTGCTAATATATAGCATAGTAATGGACTCATCATTAATCTTATTCATGAGTAAAAAATAATTCATATTTATAAATACTAAACTGAAGATTAAATAGTGTGAGAAAGAAGTGGAGGTGTCTAATTCAAAATATTTTGTGAATTAATTAGAGGTGTCAAACGGGCCGGCCCAGCACGGCACGGCCCGTTTTTCACGAGCACGGTTCCTGTACCGTGCCGTGCCGGGCCGGGCCTGCTCGGGCATGCCTTGCCAAACACGGTCGTGACTCGTGACTCACGACTCACGTCACGCCTCGGCACACGTGACACGCCGCCAATGCCACGCGTGCCTGCGTGAACCGGCACGGGATGGACCCGTGCCGGGCCAGGCACGGCACGGGCCCGGTTTAAGAACGTGCCGGGCCGGCCCAGGCACGGCCGAACCGTGCCGTGCCTCGTGCCGGGCCGGCCCGGCCCGGCACGTTTGACACCTCTAGAATTAATTCATATTTTCAGATATTTATTTCATAATGTAAGATTATATCAAAGAAAAATATCGAAACATACAATTGATTATTTTTTATGTAAGTTAATGTTCAACTCAAATCTGAATATTCTCAAATTAATTATTATAAACATCCGTAAACATCTGAAACTCTAATACAATATTAGGCTATTAGTCATATACCTCATATTATACAATAATCTATCTTCTAAAGCATATATTTATTCTAATAAAATATTTAAAACTCCCAAAATCATTCATCCAAAATTACAAATAAGGATACTCCTTGTATTAGATAAATATATCAAATCTTCAATAATCAAAATATCATTTATATACATAATAAACAAGATCAACACTTATCAATCGAGTTCTTAAAAAAATAATAAAATTTGTAATATATATATTTAATTCAAAAAAGATGATAACAATTAAAAGTTTTAAATATCATAGTTATTGCTTTTGATGATATAACATCTTTTACAATATATAGATTGTGTGATTATACTGCTTGAAACTCTAGTAATTGTTCAATAGATACCTTCTCTTTATGAGTTCATTAATAAAATTATTTTTCATGATCAACTGGTATCTCATCCTTTGTAAAATACTAATAATAAAATCAAATTTTATATCGAGATTATTTTAACTAATTTTTTTAATTTTGATCTTTCAATTATTCGCTAAAATAAATATAAAAATTATGTTTAGTATTCTATTTCATATGTATTGTGATAATCACAATTTCATATTTCTTTATTTCACTTATTATTTCTCTTCATGATAATATAATAATATGATAATCTCTAATTTTGAGATATTATCTTATTTATTATGTTATTATATCATGTTAGAAGAAATAAATATCAATCACTTTAATAAAATTTGAAAATTATTATCTTAACTTTTGAAAAACCTATGAAAGAGTACAAAGTATAATTTCTATATTTATTTTAGAAAATAATTAAAAGATCACAATTAGAATAATTAATAAAATAATCTAGATTCTCGTGAAACTCATTCACTTTAACATATTACGTATCTTGTTTTTCTAGTAAAACTATTTTAACATTAGTGATTAAGTCTTCAATATATGACTAATAGAGAATCAATATTAGAGTATACTCGTGAACTACTTAATCATTTGTACTTGATGTAGATTTCCTCTTTTGAGAAATTATATTTTCTCCAGAATCAATTTTATCTATACTTATTATTTCATATGATAATTTTATAAAAATACCATTAAAATATAAATCAACAAATTTTAATGTATTTGACAAATTATTCTTTTTTCAAATTAGAGATCAAGTATAATGATAAAGTAATAAAAAAAAATAATAAATTTGAATAAATATTATTGACTCACTCTTCGTTGTCTAGTTAAAAAATAAATTCTACTAAAAAGGAATAATAACCAACAAATTCAAGTATCCTAAAAAATAAATTCTAATAAATAGGATAATTTTAGGCACTAAAATAATCAATAAATATATATATAATTATACTATGTCATTTTCTCATGACATAAAAAAGAGATCTTAGATAAATTAATTATTTCAAAAATTCTAAAAAATAAGCTTAATAATTTTTATTCAAGATAGATCTAAAAGTACACACATTGAGATCATGGCTTAAGAACGAAGTTAATTCATGAAATAATTTATGATTAGAAATGCATTACCCCAAAAATATTTTGAAACACTTATGCCAAGGAGAAAAGAATGGTAGAAAAAAAACATACAGACAATCCAACTTAGTTCGAAAAGAAATTATTCTCAAAATCTTATAATCCTGTTAATGAATTTTATTAACAAAAATAAAATAAAATTAGAATTCAATTATCTATAAAGATAAATCACAAAAATAAATACTAATATAATAATTAAGAAAAAAATATAATGCAAAAAATAAAGAATTAATTAAAATATTATTATATTATAGCAAATAACTTTTGATTTATTGACTATTATAGTATTCAATAAATAGGCAAAAAAAATAGTGAAAAAATAATGATTACTTGTAATATTATAATTAATTATTAATTCAATAATCCATGAATGTGAAGCAGAAAGATGAGTTTTAATAATTATAATAGTTTAAAGACATAAAATGCATGTTTCTATCTTAGAAAAAATTTTAAATACTCATATTTAGTAATATATATATCACATTACACCAATGATACTAACAACTTTGATAACTTAAAATACAAGGAACAAAAACACATGATACTACAAGTTGAAAAAAGATTTCTACCCACACTAACATTTAATAATTGATAATTAATATATATATATATTCATGTTTTCCATTATATTTGTTGAAGTAGTAATTAAAAAATATTATTATTTTGTTTTGTATGATAATTTGATATTCATTATTAATTCAATTAATTATTATGTATTTAAAATAAAAAAATATTTTTTAACAAAATTAATAAAAAATGAAAAATTGTAACAAATACACAATGGGCACAAGGCCAAGGTCCAAGAGTCATGTTTTGTATGTATATCATTATTCACATATTTGTTATATTTAAATCTAATTATGTTAAAATGAGATATATTGATTAAGTCTTATCCACCAACCATCAAAATATATTTTTTCATATAATCCATGAGATTTATTTTACTTAAATCTAAATATGTTTATGATTAAAAAAAAAATAAATATTTTACAAGTCCAAGTGCGTAATGATTTTAAAAAAATATGAAATGATTAAATATTATATTTTTATTTATTTCATCATTTTCATTGTTTTTTTTCAACATTAACAATTCAATCACAAATAAAAACATACATAATGAAAAAAATTAGTATATATATTTTATTAGTAAAATAATAATCAATAACCAACATCTTGATCAACGAAATACTGAATACACACTTACTTGAAGTTACAAGTTCAATTCCCACAAGCTACTAGTAACATGCTAGGATTGAAACCACATCTCATGGTTTCAATCCAAAAATATATATTAGTAACATGCTAGTAACATGGCTTGCCTCTGGCTGAATTGGGCCTAAGGTATTCCACCTAGTTAAATAATAATAATAATAATAATTATTATTATTATTATTATTTATATTTTAGTCACATTAAAAAAAAGTAAGTAAAAGAAAACAAAAATAAAAAATATTTATGTTTTAGTTTTGTTAAATATGTAAATCCAAAAATACATCTAATTATAACAAAATTAAATTATTTTCAAAAAAATAAATAATAAAGGTTTCCTATTTTTTTGAAAATCCAAAAATACATAAAACTGTGTGTGTGTGTGTGTGTTAAATAAGTATGAATATAGATATCATAATATGAATATAAACATTTGAACTATATATAACATATATAAATAGTTATATATATATATATAATATATATACTTTACATAAAATTACACATTTATATGTAAAATTATATAATATGTGTGCGTGTGTTTCACATATAAATACCACATACAACAGAATAAATAACTACCACAACATAAATAAATGTCATTGCTTCATTTTTAACATATAAAATATACATCTATGTGTATATGTGTATGCGAATGTAGATGTATATGAATGATTTCTAACATATACATATATATATTATTTTTAACATATACATACATATATATATACATACATATATATATAGTAAGAAGTATTTTATGTGTTAAATTTATAAGTATCATTTATGTATAAGTTATGATACACACACACACACATAAATAATATTTTTACATGTGATTTATAAATAATAAATATATAATTTTTTTTAACATAAATATTATATTTTCATGCATATGTTAGAAAAATTAAGGACATTTTGAAGACATTTTATGGTGGGTATTTTTAAATTATAGATATTTTCAGATTTTCATATTCAATGATGAGTTTTATACGGAAATAATGTATTTAAAATAAAAAATCTAAGATTTAATCCTATTTTTAAAAATATGCTCAAACTAGTACGTCTGAAAATAATATAATAATGGCCATTGTTGTAAATGACAGTCATTGTCACGCTATTGATTTTTTAAAATCATAGACCAATGCTGTGAATGCCGATTATTGAAAACATTTAGAGATCCCATTACGCCTTTCACCCCTCTCCCCTCACCTCTCGCTCCTCTCCCCTTGCCCGTCTCCAGGAGCTCCACGTCGAGCTCGTTGGAGCTTCGTCAAGCTCCAACGAGCTCTAGGGAGCTCGAAGTGGAACTAGCTGGAGCTCCAAGTGGAGCTAGCTGGAGCTCATCGAGCTCCACGTCAAGCTTGCTAGAGCTTACTAGAGCTTCATTGTAGAGCTCCTAGAAGCTAGAGGGGGAGAGAGAAGTGAAGGGCGAGGGGTGAGAGGTGAAAGGCGAGGGAAGAGGGGCGGGGGACGAGAAGCATAATGAAATCTCTAAATATTTTCAATAGCCATCTATCACAATGCCGGCTTATAATTTTAAAAAATCAACGTGGCAATGATTACCGTTTACAACAATGACCATTGCCACGTTGTTTTTAGATACACTAGTTTGGGCATATTTTTGAAACTAATATTAAATTTTAGAATTTTTATTTTAAATACATTATATCTTTACAAAACTCTTCGATGACACTAAAATATATATAATTTTTTATTTTGACACTTTCTTATAATTTTTTCAAAATTAAACCAAATCATAAATATTGATGTTTTAAGTCATACTTAATTTTTCATATATTTTATGAATGCGCTAATGAAATAAATAAATAAATAAACTATTTTTTTAATGCTTATAACCACCAACAAGGATCTTGGACGTGAGTAAATTCATAAAAAAATATCATACATGGTACACAAAGCTATCGCTTAGCACTGTTTAAGAAAGAATTGTCACAATTATTTTATTCTCAAAATCAAAAATTATATGTCTGATAAGTCTCAAACCTAAGTCATATAACCCTCAAATAAATTTATATAAATCATCACACAAAGACATGACTTCTAGATAAATTAATAATAACCAACAAAAAATAATTGATTATTATATGAATGCATACTCAGACAAGTGCACTAAGCATCAAATAAAAATGACTAGTGATGAGGGCATATACACTAAATAATAGTTGCAGTTTGACCATGCATTCATACTCATGCACAAAATGTCCACCTAGCATATGATTTAGGAGAGTTACATATATAATCAACACTATCTCTAATAAATAGTAAATATTATATCTGACTATCTAAAACTCAAAAGCTATCACTTTTTAGAAAAAGATATATGACATGAGAGGTCATAAATCTAAGACAATTAATTGATGCTCCTTGAGAATGCTTGCAGAAATATAAATCATAATCATGAAATCAATAATAAGATAGTTTAATTGGAAAGGAACAAGTTGTCTGATCACATGGGCATGAATACCAAATATGCACCTCGTGATATATTTATCACTTTATTCATATTTTTGAGATGACATCTTTCTTGCCCCAACTCATAGCCCCCAATGTCCATATATGAATAAGAGATAATATGTGATGAGTTTGAAGAATAGAGAGATAATATGGATGAAAAAAAAATATACCAAACACACACCTCATGATAACTTTTTTATCATCCAAATATGGATGATAAAAAATAAATCATGATCATGAGAAAAGTAACATCAAGTAGCAACCAAGTTATGTATGCTATTACAAGGTTATTGATAAACATGAATATATGATTACTTGAATTTTAAGTATATATCAATTCATGAATTTTATGATATATATATCTAAAATATGAGATATGAAGTGTTGCCAGTAATTTTGCCACACGTAAAGAGCACAATGTTACCTCCAAAGCAAGAAATCCACCAGTTTTAAGCATGGAAGCAGCGCCATGGCAGAGATGAAGAAGATGATCCATGCCAGTGGCTCCTCCATCTAATGCAAGTTTTGGTTCGTGTTTACTAACTTCAGCTTGGAGAACGGGGATGTGGTTGCTGGGGATGTATGGCGGATTGCTCACTAGACCCGAAAGTTTTCCTTCCATGTTCTTCAATGGCGAAAACCAGGATCCATGTCTTACCTCAATCGCATCCTGATTTATATTCAACTAATTAGAAAACTTAAACTAAAGATTTGAACTTGAAAACATAAACAAATATCATGAAATGAACTTTGAGGTTGTATCTCTGCACATTATAATCTGAAACAGAAACAGAAACTGGGCTCAGATCTGTGGCGATAACTCTGCCATGGAATCCACGAATCCTCGCAATCGCAATCCCAACAGCGCCACTTCCAGTTCCCAGATCGGCCCACACTCCTTCGCCCAATTCACGGTTACGTAAAACCGCATCTTCAACGAGATCAACAAACAGTTCAGTTTCAGGCCTTGGAATCAAAACCCCTTCTTCAACGCTTAGCACCAGATCTCGCCAATGCTCGCACCCGACAATATACTGAAACGGCCTCCTCTCTTCAATCCTTTGCTTCCACAAATGGTAGAGCTCATGTAGACTGGCCCTCAGCACCAAGATGCTGTCGGAGTGATTGTTTGCGGAAGAAACTGAGTCCTCTATGAGCCAGTTGAGCTCTCTGGATAACAGGCGAGTGTCAATGGAGGGAGAGGCCACCGAAGCTGAAAGTCCTTTTGCCCATTTCCTCCATTGCTGAAACTCAGACGAAGTTGTTGGGTAATTGGGCGGCCTAAGGAAAAGTGGAATTTGTGGCTTTATTATGGCGGATGTTGACGACGGGCACCCCGATTCCGATAGGCTGTTAAATTGTCTCGCTCGATTAGACATTGTAAGAATGATGTAACCGAAATGGAGTTAATTTTCTTGAACGCCCTAAAATATCATTTTTTTTTAAAATCGTTAGGCCGAATATAAATATACTAAAAATTAGAAACTAATTTAACACATATATGTCATCAAGATCAAACCAACAACTGAACAACGTAAAATTTAGGGGGAATTGTGTTTCGGCCCATCCCCCATAATATTTAAAAATAAATAACAAATCTTTTAATATTTGAATAAAAGTTACCAAACTCTTAAGAAATCAAAATTTGAGTCACTCTATTACGTTAATACTAAATTGTCCTTCATTAAATTTCATCGGCCCTTCCCCTCTCCCATCGGCCCTTCCCCTCTTCCATCGGTCCTCTCCCTGTCCCATCGTCAATCACTCCTCGACCAAGAGCTCATCATCGAGCTCGATGAGCTATCGTCAACTCCTGGAACTCATGGTTGAACTCCGTGAGCTCGTCATCAAACTCCTTGAGCTCGTGGTCAAGCTCCATGAGTTTGTCGTCGAGCTCCTTGAGCTAGTGGTCTAGCTTTAGGAGCTTGTGGTCTAGCTTTAGGAGCTTGTGGCCGAGCTCCAAGAGCTAACGGGAACCCATCGAGCTCCATCGAGCTCGTCCACGAGTTCGATGACGACCTCCATCTAGCTCGACAATGAGTTCATGGTCGAGGGGCAATTGGTAATGAAAGAGGACGAGGGTTGATCGGAGAGGGTGATGGTCGATGAGATTTAATAAAGAATAAACTAGGATAAATGTAATAGAGTGTCAATTTCTCAAGAGTTTGGTGATTTTTTTTTTCAAATATTAAAAGATTAATTTCTTATTTTTTAATATTTTGGAGAGAGTATCTTGAAACATAATTCCCCAATATATAAACCTATGTAGTATGAATATATAAATAATTATATATATAAACATTTCTATATCTATGTACATAAATATGTAAATAAATATATTAAAATATTTATATAACCTATTATATACATATATGTGTATAACCTATTATATTCACACATGTATATAAACTTTTATAACCTATTATATGCACACTTTTTTTTTATTTTCCATTTTAGTCATTATTTCGATTTGACCAAGTTGATCACATAATGAGAGATACAATTGTTAAAAATGTTTACGTTCAAAAATAATATATGGATGAAAAATAATGAAGAATGATATTAAGTTAATAAGATTTGTTTGAACACTAAGGGTGATTTGGTCATTTTATTATTAAATAAAATATATAATTTTAATTTATTTTATTTATATCTCTATTTCATGATTTCTCTTTTGTTTCTTTTATTCTATTTAAGATCTCTTCGATTCTTCCTAATTTTGTCACCAAATTCCTTGAAATATAATATAAAATTTATGATTTTTGATGAAATTTCATTCTATAACATTATTAAGCTCAATAAAATATTTATTTCAACCAAAAAAAACTTATGGGAAGGGTTGTATTTTGACAATGAATGTTAGAATTGATGTTAGTTAATGTATGTTTATTTTTCTTGCTTGATTGCTTAAATCATTATTGGAATTATGAAAATTCTCAATCATATTTTTCTTTTATTTTTATTTTTTAATTTTAATTGCTGTTATATTGCTCCAGATTTGAACTATTGAAGTTTTGGTTTGATGTTTAAGGTTTGGAAAATCTTGGTTAAGATTGAAAATCTCTAGAAACTCAAATAAAATTTCATATTTTACATTATTTATTGCTTGTATATATATATATTTTTTGATGTGTGATATTATATATTTGATTATAAACTATTTGTTTTTGGTTTTATTGAAATGAGTTTCATAAATTTAAAATATTTAATTAAGATATATGATTTATTGATAAAAACTTATAAATTTGATGTCATGAAATGATTTTTTGATAAAGCTAGAAGCTCATTTACCAATGTATTTTTTTATAGAATTTTATTTTTCTAAAACTAGAAAAATAGTGTTTATTATGTATAAATGATGCCAAAAATTATAGTTGATGAATTATTTGGCTAATTTTGAAATAGATTATATTGATATACATATGTAAAATCCTATGAGAAATAATTTGAAATTATATGATCTATATATGATTTTGAATGAAATTTGAATAATTTTGGAAAAATACATATTTTGGATATAGAGTTTTGAGATAACTATTAGTCCTGACAAAGTCATTCGGGCTAAAACTATAAAAGTATCTATGAAGTCAAAAATTAGATATGTCATTGAAAAAATGATCCTAAATCACATTATGCACTTATAGTGGAGTTTACTATGTGGAGCTGGTGATTGCTTGGATAAAAACCAATAAATTTTTCGTAAATCTTTGGATCTTGAGAGTGGGCACGTGTCTTTCCTAGTGGGGATAATAGTGAGGTCAAAGCTAGCATATTAATTTTTTACTCTATATATCTTATTGTGACATGGTGGAGCATTTGATATGTATAAATTATGTATGTTTGTGAAAATGTAATAGAGATTAAAAATAAATATTATGAGAATTTACATACATTATGATTTCATGAATTTATATAGCCATGTATATGTGTAAATATATATATGGATATTTCAAAATGTATTATTAAATGCTTAAAATATATATTGGAAAATATATGTGGATATGGAGGTAAAATATATATATTTCAATGTTTTCTTGAGATTTTTAACTCCTCGTTAGTTGCTCACCCTTATTTTTTCTAAGTGGAGGAAGTATTGGTGGCCAAACCTAATTTTGAAGCTTGCAAATTTATGTAAGAGTTTTGATAGAGCATTTACATAAGTTTTTTTTTTTGAAATATTTTTATGTATTTGGTCATATGAACCATTTTGTGTAAATGAATTTACTTTTGCATATTAATGTTTTAACTTGATTTATTATGCATATTCATGATAGTTTCTAGAATTTGATCCATTTTAAATGGCTAATGTGAGGGATTTTTTTGTTGTTTTTACTAAAATTTTGAGGTTGTATGCGTTTTAGAATGAAATAACCAAAGAATGGAAAAGGAAGAAGTTGTTGTTGACTTGTTTGAAGTTTTCTACCTGCATATGGCTAACCACATGGAGTACTATTCATAGTATTTTTTTTCTCAGTTTTTTAATATAAATACATTTATTTTAGATCCATATTTTTAATATAAAGTCTTTTCATTATTTTTACACGTAGTCTATGAGTAATTAACTACATTTATGAAAACACGTAATTAAAAATACAAAAATTTCTCCCATTGGATTTTAAAATATTTTAAAAAATATTAAATTTAACTAATCAAACTAAACATGCAGTTGCTCCAGAATGGGAGTGCCCCATGGGTCATGACATATATAAACATGTATAAATATAAATAACCTATAAATATAAATAAATAAATATATACGTATATATACTTAAATATACATATCTATATATAACCTCTAAATATACATATATATTTATAGGTTTTACACACACACACACATATTTAAAAATTTACATACATACATACAAATATATATATATATATATATATATATGTGTGTGTGTGTGTGTGTGTGTGTGTGTGTGTATAAAACTTGTAAACACACACACACACACATATTTATATCTTTGAGGATTTATATACATATATAGAAATAATTATATATATGCTATGTAAGTGTGTGTGTGTATTCCCAATAAATAAATAAATAATATATATATATGTGCTATATAAAGTTTATATGTGTGTGTGTGTGTTCTCAATATATATATATATATATATATATATATAGGTTTATGAAGATATATACTTATTAAAGCTAATGCATATTTTGAATATATGTAGCATATATGTATATAATAAATATAAACAAGCAGTAGTATACATATTAAGCCTTTTGAAAAAAATTGGAAATCCTTTTGTTATACATACACAAACACATACACATTTGGCATGATGTGGTATCTTGACATGACATTTTAACAAGCTATTGTGAAGCATATGAGGTATTTTTGGGAATACAATTTAACTACTCTAATATTTAAATACTTTTCGTTTTGATATACTAAAATGTAAATAGAAAAAATATTTCCAAAACATAAATATTTTTTTGAGTATGAAAACATAATTCTTCCCAAAAAATATTCACGAAATAAATTTTCAAAATGTAAATAATATATGCATTTTCAAAACATATATAGTGCATACATGTATATTGTATGTGTTTCTAAAATATATATTGAAAATGTATCCATGTATCCATTATATACACATATTTTTTTGATATACACATTTTGAAGAATAAAATGTTTTTTAAAATTTTTTTATTTCTTTAATACTTATATTGTTTTTACGAAGTGAACTTTTTTTATTCTAGGAATGAGTAATTTCATACTTAGATATTTAGTAGATTTGAAATATTAATATTTTATATTTTGGTACTTGTTTTTTTAAAACTACTGCAAAAAGGAAATAAAACATTAATATTTTAGTTATGTAGCTTATTACAACTTTGTTATACCATCTAATTTTATTGGTTAAGAAATATCTCAAAAGCTTATCAATAAAAGTATATCATCAATAGAGATCTACAAGTGCATGATTCATACAAGTGGTAAAATAGACTTTTGACCAAATATCATTCACATGAGGATGGTGTTGACAGTGTTGTTATTCAACAATGAGACAACCTATTTTCAATAAAATAAAAATTTAGATTATTACACAATTTTAGGTCTATGATTTGGTTATTTAATCTATGTGATGATGTTTAAGTTGATTGACTTAAATTATATTAGACACAATATGAAAGTTGAGTATTGTGCAATGACTCATTACTCTAACAGCATACAAGGTGGTTATTATTTTTGAGCTCATCCTAATGGTTGTCCCCTCGTAGCTACCTCTAGGCATGTCACCACTGAGATAATAATATATCTATACTCGAGAGTCATTTATAATGCCAAGCTATTTAAGCAACTTCATCAATTGTAGTTGCTATTTTCTTCTTATACACACTCTTATTCTCTGGCCCAAACATCATAAAGACATAATATTAATATGATCATTGTAAGTATTTGTACTTTTAACTTCGAAGCACCATACTCATGTAATTAATATACTTTTCCTTTAGAGGTATCAAATGTGAGGTATAAGTAGTAATATGGACTTTTATCTAGATATCAATCTCATAGAGATTGTATCAGTAGTTTGATTATTTATTAACGAGACAACCTATTTTTAGTAAAATATATATTCAATTCCCTTGTAGTTGCTTGACCTACATTAGTTGACTTACATTGCTTGACTTATATTTTATTGGACATAGTATGAAAGTCAAGGAATTATACAATGACACTTTTCCCTAATGACATACATGAAAGTTGTTACTATTATACCCATTTCAATGATAGTTCCCGTATAGTTATCTCATCAATATGTCACTACTGAAAAATAATTTTTCTACTCAAGAGTTATTCACAATCTAATATGTTTTTAGAAATTTTGTTAACTACTCTTGATGATTACTTCGTATGCATACTCTTATTTTTTGGCATCAAACATCATAAAGAATAAAGATTGATATGATTTGTAAGTATTTATAATTTCAGTTTCATAAGTATATGCTTGCATAATTAAGATATATTTTTCTTATGTTTTACCTGTTGGAACTATACAAGTCAAAATAACTCACAATATACTTGTCTCTCACACTAATAATGAACCCTTTTAAAGAATACCATATATAGTATCCATCCCAATCAAAACTATTTCTTTTAAGATATGTATAATAAATCGGCATGTAAAAACATTTATACTTTTAACTTCATAAGTATCATACTTGCAATGATTAGCATCCATAAATTTTAAGATTCAATATATTAGTTTATCTCATGTATCATAGTTAGAAAGACTTTTACTTTCTTCTTACCACATGTGAGAGTGAGCCTTATGATTTATTTGTCACCTTTCGCCGTGATAATTTTGCACAAACCTACTACTAGTTGAAGCCCAAGTTCAAGTTCTATCTAATCAATATCCGTAACATAAAAGAAATCAAACACATTCATTCAATCATTAAAAACCAATTCACATCACATATCTTAACTTACACAAACATTATACTTATGCTAGTTTGATATAAATTCTCAAATTCATCCTAGAGAAAAGGGGTTTGAAAGATGCACGCCCCAACTTTATGGATTTGTATTAATTTTGCATACATTTCTTACTTTTCAAACCACTATAAAATATGAAATTTATTTTTAAGGTTTAGTAGTTGCCGTGATTTTGCTTTGTTGCATGAGAGAGGAGAAAAATTAATGAATCTGAAAATTTTCCATCTTTCACTTTTATACTTAGGTGATCTTGTAGTACTCTACTTAGGAAGTTGTGACTTTTAGAAGAACGTCACAACTTTAGCCTTCATATTTTTGGCTTTAGATCATGACTTTAGAAAATAATTATGCCTCTAGTCTACATCTTAATCTTTTTATAATATTCACCACTCAATTACCACTCAATTTATGGTCATTGAGTGGTGAATGACTTTATTATCATCCATAAAGGGTCATGAAACTAGAAGTGATTATTGAGTGGCGAATAACTTTTTATTTTATAATATAGCCATGGTACTTTTTAGAAGCTGCATCAATAGCAATGCTCTTTCTTGAGTTTTATATGGCTATGGTACTAATAAAAAGTCATGATACTGAGAAGGTATTTAATATGTCTTAAGTGTTCATGGTGCTATGCATGGCTTTGATATTACCATTTTCTTCTCTCATATATCATATTGTTGTGATGCTGTCATAATTTTATGGCACTAACAATTAGCTTGAGGATATAAGTTGTGGCTATGCCTTCCTTTGAATATAAGAGTCACAGAATTGAAAATTGTCTGATCTAAGTAATATTCTCTATAACATTTAGTCTCAAATCATATCAATGATAAATCGTGGTACATGGACTAGGCCACAACTTTGAGTATCAATGGGGTACTTGGTTATTGTGACTTAGAATTAATATTGAAGCTATTTAAATTTCCCAATATAAGTTTGGATGTAACTCCATAATAATATCATGGCTATTAAAAATATGTAATGCCATGGAAAGATTGTGTTAACATGTTGGTAGGGTCAAAGCATATGCCGTGACTACATTATTATGCTATCAAATTGTATCAGTTAGATAATATCCCAAAAACTTTATAACGAGCATGTTTCTTCAATTGAGATCAACAAGTACATAGGTCATATAAGAAGTATAAGGAACTTTTATCCATATATCAATCACACATAGATTATATCAGTAATTTAGTTATTCAATAATGAGATAATTTGATTTCAATAAAATAGATACTTATATTGTTAGACAATCATAGGCTCATGATTTATTCATTTTATCTATGTGATGTTCAAAAGTCATCCAACATATATTATGTTGGACACATAACTAAGATTAGAGTGTTGTGCAATGATTCCTTGCCCTAATGGTATATATGGTGATTATCACTATTGAGCCCTTTCTAATAATGATCTCCCTATCAATATCTCATTCAAACATCACCATCAAGATAACAATTCATATATGCAAGAGAGTCATTGATAATCTCATACCTTTTAGGTAACTTTATCAGCTATCCTTGATGTTTTCTTTGTATGCACACTCTTATTCTCTGTCCTCTATTGTCACAATGACCAATTATTGATATGGTTTATAAGAATTTATACTTTTAACTTCCTAAATGTCATACTTACATAATTAACACATATTTTATTCAAGTTTTATTGGTGGTAACTATATGAGTAAAAATAATTCATAAGGGTTGTCATCACTTTGTGGTCAGAATATATTCATGCATGTCTTGAGGAATTCTTATCATCATCCTTCTTGGTGATGATGAGACTCATATTATGGGTGACCCCATTAGAAGAATAGCCCATATAATCTTCATCACAATCGAGAACTAGTTCATTTAAGATGTGTATAATGGATTAACATGTAAAAGTATTCATACTTTCAGATTCATAAGTATGATACTCATGATGATTACCAAACCCAAATTTTAGAGTTCAATATATATGTTTATCTCATACATCATAGTTGGAAGGACTGTCACTTTTTTCTTATCATATGCATAAATGAACCTCATGATTTATCTATCACCATCGATCATGATAATCTCGTACAAACTCACAAATGGCTAAAACCCTAATTCAAGTTTTATTTAATCACCATCAATTAGTATCCATACATAAAATAAATCAAATTGTTCATGTATTATCACTAAAATTAATTACATCGCATAATTCAAATTAGATAAATCCTAGCCCTACACTAATTTGTTACAAATTCATAAATCTATCCCTAAAGAAGAGTGGTTTGAGAGATGTGCTTCCCAACGTTAGGGATTAGCATAAATTATGCATCCCTTGCTTTCTTGTTGAACCCCAGAGAGTGTGAAATACACCCCTAAAACTGGTAGTTGCCATTTTTTTTGTTTATTATATGAGGGATACGAAGAATAAATGAGAGATATTATGAAAACTCACTATCTTTCACTTTTATACTCATGCGGCCTTACATCACTCTAAATAAGAAGTGGTGGATTTTAGAAAAAAGTCACAACTTTAGCCTTTACCTCTTTAGCTTGAGGTTGTTACTCTAAAAAATAGCCTTACATTATGATAGTCAAGGTGCTATGAAATAGTCATGACTTCATGTATTTATCCATTTGTGGTCCATAGAGGGCCATGGCACTAGGAAGTGTCCATGAAGTTAAGAAGATTTTTCATATTGTTATATATTCATGCACTGTGTGGAGGCTGCTACATTATTATATGGTCTTTCTTGATATTTATATGGCTATGATACTATGAAATAGCCAATGCTAAGTTCTTTCATGTTTTTGCTATGACTATGACACTAGGAACTAACTCTGATGTAAAAGTAACACTTTACATCTTAAGTGTATGTGGTGCTATATGAGTGGTCATGACATTAGCATTTTTTCTCTCACATAACATATTTTTGTGGTGATGTAAGGATGTGAAAGCATTGGCACTTAGCTTGCACGTACAAGTCATAGTTATATCTTCGCCTTCCTTTGAGGATAATAGTCATGGCCTTGTAAATAGTCATATTTAAGTAATGTCATCTAAAACATTTATTATTCTAAAAGTTGAGATTTTGAATAATTATCATGGCTTTAACATGAATAGTTTGGCTCTCTAATTTTTTTTTGTTCAAAAGATGTATCTTTGTGAAAAAGTTACAACTCTAACTTGAGACTCTGAGCCATATAAAAATAAAATCTAAATATTATAAATTTGGTCATGCCCTTAAGTACTAGTGGGGCAACTGGTTGTGATGAAAAATTAATCTCACAAATATTTAAATTTTTTGAGCTCAACATGTTTGTAACTCCATGATAATATCACAAAAATTAAGAATATGTTTCATATCAGAAAAATTATGCTAATGAGTTTGTAGAGTCATGGTATATAAAAATTATCTCAACTAATTAGGTAGAGTTTCCACCAATAATAGATGTCAAAACTATGAAAGACTCAGTGATCTACCCCCTCTACTAAATACCTACAAAAACTTATTAATTTCATGGCTATTCTTCTAAACTCTCTAAAATACTAAAAATCATGATTCAATATATATTAGCTTAATTTCTATGTATACAAATCATTATCAACCATTAAAATACACAAGAATATTCAATAATTTGAACACCAAAAAAACTCATACTAAAATAATTACTCATCTCCGAGTAATAACTTCTCTCTCCAAAAAGATTCTTCATCACTATAAAATTACTATGACTAGGTTTGAGTATCATATGGTTTATAAATAGTATAGTAACTTCAAGTAGATATATTGAGAATCATGGCAGGGTTTGAGTTTCTTGACTATACTTGTGCATCATTGGATGTGTATAATTGTTTATGTAATAGATATATGTGTTTGTTATATCATACATATGAAGAAAAAGTTTTTTGGTTGCCTCTCAAATAGTGCTATATTTAATATTCATAACTAGACCTTCAAGGCCTCTTTTACTCTTTCTCCTCTATGTATGTCATGACAAGGTGATGCCAAAGTTTCTTCCATATATGTAGGAGAATGCATAGAAATATTTGTAGTATTGTCGTCACTAAATATATATAGATTCCCTTCTCCATGAACTGGTAGTTGACTTTTTCTATCCCTCCTCACATATTGAGATCCTCGACCATTTGAATGATTACCTCTCATACCTAAATCAAGTTATATAAACTTCAAAATATACATATGTAATAAAAATATGCTATGAAAATATCATAATAACAAAAAGTAATGATAAACACATTAGCATTAAAAAAAATAAAAATTTTCATTTAACATCTACATTATAACAATTATAAAATAAGAATGACAAAATAACAAGGTAGTCAATGAATTTCTAGTTATCATTAGAAATTTCTAATAAATCATCTCTATTTATATATTCATTATCATCTGATTTTGCAATTAATTTTTCCTCATTATCTTATTCAACATGGCCATCATCAATATCAAAATAATTTTCACCTTTGCCAAGTAATGTTTGAAGCCCATCATCTGCCCCACTAACAATTAAATGAAGTTCCACATTATTCTCTTGAAATGCTAATACACGTGAACAAGTAATATTAACATTCTTTTCAACAACTTCAATAGATGATCTAGGTTTTATTTTACATAGTGTTCACTAGTAACATTGATTTCTTCTAGTGGCTGGATAACTGATGTTACATACATGTTTGGCATGTACTAAAAAAATAAATGGCTCGTAGTTATGATAATATATCATATGGTATGCACATCAACAAGGTTGTATTGATGAATTCTAGTACTCATATTTGGAATAGGATCAAACCATTCACGCTTAAACATAATTGTCCACTTAATTGGTAAAATAGGATACTCCACGTGTAGAATTTTGATTAGTTGACCGAGAAAATTAGTAGTAGACGCAATATAGTTAGACCCCTTGATACAAACACCACTCTATTCATTGTAGATCTATTTGAACTATATTTCAAAGTGTGAAATTTGTATCCATTTACATAATGTATGAGATATGTCTGTAAACTTCGTAATAGTCCTTTTGCAAGATCCTTCATTTGTCTATTACATATATTTGATGAAAGAAATTATACCTACAAAATAATAAAAAATAAATTCATACATATATAATGTTGCACATAATTTTTTAGAACCAAGAATGATAAGTTATATACTAACAAAATTTTAAACTAAATTACAAAATTCTTTTCAAGCTTTGCATTAAATGATATTCATATAACATCTACTATAGAATAACATGTCACATAAAAAACATAAATATCTATAAATTTCAATATACAATTCATAACCTAATTAAAAAAACATTTACACAAAAACCATAATATTACATCAAAAATATTCATTGCAAAAAATTAATAACATAACATCACAAACACTATGAGTCTTTGTCCTCAAGAGATCTGGATGGATCATCTTCAAAATGATGAAAAATAGATGATGTCTCTGCCAACTTGTATATTATTTTCTCAAACTTTAAAATCTTCTGTTACATTTCAACCCCTTTTTTCATTATTTCCTCATCTCTTTTCTATCTTTCTGCCTCTCTTTTTTTTTTCATTTCTTCAAAATTTTTTTTTTGCATTTCTTCATTCTTTTTTTGCATCTCTTCATTATTTTATTGCATCTCCTCATTTTTCCTTTGCAAAGTAATTTGAATTTCATGTGTTTCCTTGTGCAACCTCTCATCAAATTTGTTATTGTAATTAGAAGATGATGATGAATAACGCTAAACAAAACATGGATAAAATGTAGATGCATGGGTACCAATACCATAAACTCACCATTTTTTTTGGTTCCACTCAGACAACCTGAAGGTAAATATGCTCAACATCAATCTCTTTTGCTTCTATAGAAAGATCTATCATTTGTGAAGCAGTTTCAAAAATATTATCTATAGCTTTCTATAATTTTTAAAATACAACATAACTCATCATTAATATATTCAAATAAATTTTATATCAGCATAAAAAACTCTCATCTCACTACTAAAAAATAACATAAAAATAAAGTTAGTCATTATATTATAATGAGTTCATAAATAATAAATCATCAATTATGGTTAAAAAATATACTTGATTTTGCATATTATTTTGAATTAATGCCCAATAATCAATTTTTTTTAATTTTTTTATTGTAATTTTCATATGAAATGACAAGTACAAAATGAGACTCATATTAATATCATTTAAGTGCTTATCAACAAATGATTCATCATTCTTCTTGTGCATTTACTTGAATACCTCAAATGGTGTTAGTTGTTATCCCAACTCAGTCTCTTGAAAATAATTATTAGTTACTATTAAGGTATAACATTCATTATAACATAGATAATTATACCAAATCTAAATAATAACAAAAAATTAAATAATAATTCCTTTGCATGGATAAATAATACTTTTTTTGCATTAAAAAAATGTAATCAATAACAAAAAATTTAAGATAATTATAACAAATTTATCGAATGTTGGTAGGTCATCTTTGAATCTCCAATATGTTTTGAAGATCCTAATCCTTCACATACTTTCTTTGATCAAAGATTGTGTGAGGCCATCTAGGACGAGGTCTTGAACTTTTTACTATTCCAGTATTCTCACCACTTTATCCAAATACTAAAGAAGATACTATTAGGCTTTTCATTTTTATCATACTTTTTTCTCTATTTTCCTAGCTTGTTATTATATCTCACACTTATCACATGTTTCCATGTATCATTCATCGATCCCACCAAAATGTTATTCTATTTGTACTTTTTTTGCAAAAACTAAATAAAACAATTATACATTTTAATGTATTTGTTTTAAGAGAAAATGATATTAGACCAATTTGAAAAACAAAGAAATGCATGAAAATTGTACTTCAAATTATTCTCAATAAAATTCTTTCATACTTGGGTGCACTTTGCTCTACTTTATACTATCCATAAGTAGTTTCTCCTTAAATATCTTCTCGATTGTATGTGAAACAAAATAAATAAACATGTAAGTAATTTAATTCATTTATATTTATTATCCAAAACTTTATAATGCAAATATTATTTTAATTCTAAATGATATTGTTCGATATGTTGCAATATCATACTTTGTTATTATTTTAAATTACCAAATTTCAAATATTATAATATACTTATAATTTCATTCTGATTTTATTTTATATTTAATTAAAATGAAAAAAATGATAATGAATACATGTAGTAAATTTAAGAAAGCTACATACTATTTATTATCAAATGTGGTCCAAATGAAGATTTTCTCATAACTTGGCATACATATTATGGATTGTGAATATCCTAATAGTGTCGCTACTACAGTATTAATGCAAGGACCTTCTAAGATAAGTGGGATGGAACTATTAGTATCTTTTGGTATAAAATGAGATAAAAATGGAACATCAGTGGCAGTAAATCTATTTATGTCATGATGAGGCGATTACAAAGTTTCCTCCATGTGTGTAAAAGAATGCAAAGGCATATTTGTAGTATTTTCATCACTGAATACACATAGATTTTTTCCTCCATGAAATATTAGTTGACTTTTTCTACTCCTCACACATTGAGTTCATTAGCCACTTGAATGATTACCTCTCATATCAAAATTAAGTTATATAAACATCAAAATATACATAGGAAAAAAAATTGTGTTATGAAAATATCTTAACAACAAAACATATTGATAAGCACATTGACATTAAAAAAAGCAAATAAAAAATTTTCATTTAACATCCACAGTATAACGATTACAAAATAAGATTGACAAAATAACAAGGAAGTCAATGAATTTCTAGTCATCATTAGAATTTCTAACACATCATCTCTATCTATATATTCATTATCATCTGATTCTGAAATTAATTTTTCCTCATTATCTTTTTTAACATGGCCACCATCAATATCCAAATAGTTTTCATCTTTACCAGGTAATATTTAAAGTCCATCATTTGCCCTATGAACAATTGAATGAAGTTCTAGATTATTCTCTAGAAATATTAATACATACTATGGAGTGATAATAACATCCTTTTCAACAACTTAAATAGTTGATCTAGGTTTTATTTTATACATTATCCACTAGTGACATATATTTCTTCTAGTGGTTGGATAACGGGTATTACACACTTGTTTGGCAGTACTGAAAGAATAAATAGTTAATACTTATGATAATATTTCATATGATGCACATCAACAAGGATGTATTGATGACGAATTCTAGTACTCGTATTTGGAATAGGTTCAAACCATTCACACTTAAATAGAATTGTCCTCTTAATTGGTAAAATAGGATACTCCACGTGTAAAATTTTAATTTGTCGACCGAGAAAATTAGCAATAAATGCAATATAGTTAGACCCCTTGATACAAACACCACTATTCATTGTAGATCTATTTGAACCATATTTCAAAATGTGAAATTTGTATCTATTTACATAATATACGGGATATGTCTATAAACTTTGTAATGGTCCATTTGTAAGATCATTCATTTGTCTATTACATATATTTTATGAATGAAATTATACCTAAAAAAGATAAAAGATAAATTCATACATATATAATGTTGCACATAATTATTTAGAACAAAGAATGATAAGTTATATACTGACAAATATTTCAACTAAATTGTGGAAATTCTTTTCAAGCTTTACATTAATTGAAGTATCATCAATTTGAGGTTCTCCTTTCCTTAATTCCTTAGTATGTATTCTTCAAAAAAAATAGTAAAGGTATTTTGAATTATTAAAAAGCTATATTACATATAATGACAAATAAATGAAAATATGAAATTATTATAAATCTTACTCAATATAAAGTGTAACTTTCTCATAGTTCAACAAAATGTATGTGTGTGCAGCATGATAATCCTGGTCATCCAAAAAATATTTTAATGTTGCTCTACCATACGATTGATGTGCATGTCTAAAAATAGAAAGCATATTATTTTCTTAGTATTCATCTCCCAATACCATATTGATCTTTTGACTTTGGCTTTATTTCGAACATTAATTTTCAAATTTCTAAGATATTTGAAAAAGGATATATATCAAAAAAAATAATCTTGGATACATTAAAATTTTCAATTAACAAATAGAAAATATTTAACCTCTCAAATGGTTACATCCATTTGTATTATACATGGTTTATCATTATAAATTTATAAGGCAAGTGGACTAGAAGATGTTATATGGAGTCAAAAAAGCTAGGTGGAAAAATATGCTCATGTCTACATAAAATAATGAGGATGTCATTTTATAATTGTTCCATTTCTTCATTTCTTATAACATTACAAGTGAGAATTTTAAAAAATACTTATTTTAGTCGATACTTCTCAAACATTTTGTAGAAGTAATTCATGGAATGTTATGGGTATTAACCTCTACATGAACACATGGCAGTCATGACTTTCATCCCAAAAGACTTATGCTTCATCATATCAACATATCTTCCCATGTTAGATGCATATCTATTAGGGAACTAGAGCTCAATTGGCTATTTCCACAAAACTTCCATTGCATCCTAGTTAAGGCTATAGCAAGCCTAAAAGAATTTATTCATTGATTTGTCCCTATGTAACTCTGGACATGAACATAACTTTTTCAAATCATTTCTTGATTTGGTATTATCTTTTGTTTTTCCCCATTTATGATAGTATTGAAAATATTATCAAAAAAGTTGTTTTCAATATGCATCACATCTAAGTTATGCATAATTAGATTGGTTTTCCAATAAGGCAAATCCCAAAAGATACTTTTATTATTCCAATCATAGTGATAATTCTTTGAAATTTATACATTAATGCAATCTTCATAAACATCCATAATATTTTGTAACTCATATCTTTCAATTACATCTAATATGTTGTCACCTAACCTCAAAGGTGGTGCACCCTTTACGACTTTATGGCCTTTCCTAAATGTGTCAGTATTCATTTGAAATGGATGTTCCATATGTAAGAACTTACGGTGGTTATCAAACTAAAAAGTTTTTCCTCAATTGCTCAAATAAAATGCATATGAGTCCTCCATTCAATAAGGACATACTCAATCCTAACAATATTGAATATGCAGAAAAGTCACTTATAGTCCACATAAGTGCTGCTTGCTTTTTGAAGTTCTACTTTCTAGATATATCACATGTTTTGATACCATCATCTCACAAAATTTTGAGCTCTACTATAAGGGGTAACAAAAAAATATCTAATTTATCTTTTGGATTTCTAGGACTAAGCACTATAACATACAAAAACATATACTCATCTTTCATGCACTTCCATGGTGGTAAATTATAAGGTATAAAAATAATTGGCCATGAAGAGTATTGTTTTCATGTTTGTCCAAATGGCTGAAATCCATTTGTGCATAGTCCTAATCTAACATTTTGACTTTCATCTAGAAAAGATGGATGACAATCATCATAATGTTTCCAAAAAAGAGAATCTGAGCAATGCCACATAATGTCATCTTCAATAATATTCTATTTGTGCCAACACATATCATTAGCAGTGGCTTCAGATGCAAATAATCTTTGCTAACGATGAGTCAATGAGAAATAATACATCTTTTTGTGAGAAATATTTGTTTTCCACCTTTATATGTATGTATTTATTTTTTACCAATGATAGTTACAAAAATTATATATAATTGCTTCACTATCTATGCCCTAATATATTATGCAGCTATTAATGCAACAATATATTTTTTCCACCATTAAACTCAAACCTTGCATTAACTTTTTTATGCTATAAAAACTATCTATCATGAAGTTATTCTTTGGTAATAATTCAGAAAACAACTAGCATATTTCATCATATCATTTTTCTAAAAAATAATATTTTGCCTTAAAATTCAAGAGTCTGGCCACCGATGATAACTTTGAGTGGCCATATAGATTTCTTTGCTAAACCTCTTCTTCTAAACTTTCAGTATTTCATAAAATTATTTTGCTGATGATATTGAGATATCATTAGTGGCATCCAGATTTAATGAAAGACCAATATCATTCTTCAATATTTCTTCACATGCATCATTGGGATTAGCAAATTCTATTAGAACATTTGAATCAATACTTCTATGTATATAATGCTTAGAAATTTGTGGCACAACTTATTCCCCATGTTTATACCAGACATAATATTCTCTAACTAATCCATTTTTTGCAAGATGATATTGCACTATTACCATATTTTAGAAACTCTAATTTTGACATTTATGAGCATTACATGGGTATTTTATTTTTGTTTCATCTATAAATTTATATTGTTTTTCAGCAAAACTAATAAACTTCTCAATTAGTCATAAACTCATCTTTTGGTCTTACATTCATCTATTGATGATTAGGTCATATAAATTCTTCCATTCCCATAACACATAACACAAATATTTTTTAGAATTATAATAATATTGATAGAGATCTATTTGTAATAAAGATATAATAATATTTTTATGATATTACATAAAAATTATAAATAATTTGTAGTAAAATCATTATTAGATAATTTTGGATTATAATAAGAAACAGTGTGTTGCTTCAATGTCTTAGATATATATCAAAAGACATAAGTTGTAATTTTTTCATTTACATAAAAAATGAAAAATTTGCAATGTCATAATTTTTGATTTTAAATTAATAATCAGTACTAAATAACAAACACATTATATATAATAGAAATAATAAATAAATTTTCAATATCAATGCATTAAAATTTGTCAATGAAAAAACAAAAAAAAATAAATCAACTATCAATGAAGAATATTAATAAATTAATGGAAAATCTTCTAATCAATTTGAAGCATGTAATATAAATAGTCATATACCATATGTGACATGTAATATGATTTTTTATTAATATTAAATAAAAGAAGTTTTTTTTATTTTATTGTACCTTTAGTGAAATGTATATCTCAAGCAACTATATAAAATTTAAAATGAGCTTATTATTATTTTTTAGTTTTACAATTGTTCATTACATTTCATCCTTCCAATTGCATGTCCTCATAATTTTTTTATGATTTTTATTGTTATTACAAATAAACTTTTAGTATTTATTATAATAATTATAAATTATTTATTAATAAGGTTACACCATTGTATGAGTTTCTATTTTAAAAATTATTACATTTTATATAATCTTACTAAGGAAACAAAATGCAAATTAATTATAATTCTCATAACTTTAGGTCAATAACAAAATGCACAAAAAATTCATACCTCAATTAGGCAACACAAAATTTAACAAATCCAAGTATGAGAAAAAAATGTAAATGTATAATTTAGCAATTAGAAATTTAACCATTCAATAAAATAAAAAGTGATAACCCAATAAGATTGTTAAAAATAAAAACAAATTAAATGTAATATCAAAACACACAAATATAACTATTCTCGAATATAATATATATGAGATAAATGAAAATCATAATTTTATACCTCAATTATGGATGAAATACCCGCCGATCAATATTTGGAGGAAAGACAATCCACATACAATTCGGACGAAATTAGAATTAAAATGAAAAATTTTCAAAACCCAAAGTATGTTTGAAGTTTTGAATTGTTCTTCGATAAATTAATTATCATAATTTAGCAATGAAAATTATTTCCATTTCTATTATAGCAATGAAATTAATTTTCTTTGCTAAATTCATTTTAATGATATAGCGATGGATAAGTATGTCTTTTCTCATTTAGTGATGGAAATTATTTCCATCACTAAATGTAGAAATGGATACATATTCCATTTCTAATAATATATTGATACATAAATTTCCATCACTAAATGCTATGCAAGCATATCTAGACCCCACTTCACGTCACAATTAGCGACAAAATTAAAAACACATAAAAATATATTGCTAATTAGTGATGAAATTTTTTTTTGTTTCTAAATTTTTCATGTTTTATGATTTTTATTTCTAATCCATTTCAATTCAGTTCCTGATTTTAGAAATGGAATTGGGCATTTCTAATCTATATTTCTAATTATTTCTTATCTAATAATGATAGGACGGTTGGGGTGTTATGTAATTATTTATTGCACTAATAGCATGCAAGGTAAATATCACTATTGAGCTTTTTCTTATGGTAGTCTTTTTATGAATGTATGTCTCTTTGGTGTATTACCATGGAGATAATAATTTATTTTTATATGTGAGTCATTCATAATCTCATATATTTTAGTCAACTTTGTCAATTATCACTGATGGTTATTTTGTATGTAGACTCTAATTCTTTGTCCTCCATTATGCAATGACCAATGATTAACATAGTTTATAAACATTTATATTTTCTACTTTGTATATATCATACTCAAATAATTAACTAATGTTTGTCTCAATTTTTACTAGTGATAACAAAATGAGTAAAAATAACTCATAAGAGTTATAAATGCCTTAAAGATATTAATATATTCATGCATATCCTAAATATTAAGTGTCAACATTCTCTACATTGATGCTGTGACTCCCATACTAATGGTTTACCCATTGGGAGATCATTCTATATAATATTTATTTCAATCAAGAACTAGTTCATTTAAGATGCGTATAATAGATTAACATGTAATAATATTTGCACTTTGGCTTAGTCTACTCCAAACTCATGATGATTAATATACTTAAAATTTAGGGTTCAATATATAAGTTTATCTTATGCATCATAGTTAGAAGGATTGTTATTTCCTTCATATCATATACAAGAGTGAGCCTCATAATTTACATGTCATTATCCACTAAGACAATCTTACACAAACTTACAAATAATCAAAATACTGATTCAAGATATATTTAGTTATCATCTATCTATATCCATACATAAAATAAATTAAATCATTCATAAATAAAACTAATGACATCACATAATTCAAATTACACTAACCCTAAATGCATGCTAGTTTTATACAAATTCATAAATCTATTTTTTGAGGGAAAGAGTTCGAGGGCCTAGGGATTAGCATAATTTGTGTGTCCATTTCTTGCCTGTAGAACCCTTATGGAATGCAAAATTCATTCCTAAAATTGGTAGTTATTGTGACTTTGCTTATTGTGTGTTGAAGAAAAAAAATAAATAAGAGATCTTTCAAAAATTCTTCATCTTCTACTTTTATACGCATGTGACCTTATATTACTTTAAGTAGCAAGGCATAGATTTCATAAAAAAGTTATAACTTTAGTCTTTATCTCTTCAACTTTTGGGGTCATGACTCTCGAAAATGGCAAATGCTCTCTTTTGTATCTTGACTTTTTCACAACACAAAAGTCATGATACTAGCAATGAATATGACTTGGACATAATCTCTTTGTAACAAAAAGTGGCACTGTATTTAAATGGACATGGCTTCACATTTTTATCCATTTGTAGTTCATAAAGAGCTACAACACTAGAAAGTGTCCGCAAAGTAGAGATGACTTCTCATATTGTTATATAGTCATGATATTGTGTGGAGGCCATAAAATTACTAAATGGTCTTTCTTGATATTTATATAGTTACCATGCTATAAAATAGATGATGCTAAGAAGGCCTTTCATGTGTTTGTTGTAGGCACAATGATTGGAATTGGCCATGTAAAAAGAGTAATCCTTCATATCTCTTAAGTGTCCACGATGATGTGAGTGGCCATGATACTAATATTTTCTTCTCTCATATAATAAATTGCCACATTGCTATTAGGATGCCATGGTATTGGCACTTAGTTTGGCTATACAAGCCATGATCATGCCTCCATTTAAGAAGAAAAGTTATGACTATGGAAATATTCAATTTCGAATAATATTCTCTATAATATTTAGTATCTCAAAAATTATGGCTATGAATAATTTCAAACAACTTTGACATGAGTAGTTATGTCTAGAATTTTCTATAGCTCAAATAATGTGGCTTTGTGAAAAGGTTGTGGCTCTGATTTGAGACTATTAAGCCATATAATGATAAAGTTAGAATACTATGAAATTAGTAATGACCTTGAGCACTAGTGGAACACCTAGTTGTTGTGATGGAGAATTAATATTATAATTATTTAAAATTTCTAAATTAAGTATGAATACAATTTTATGATAATATCATAGTTATTGAGAATGTGTTACATAATAGAAATATTATGCTAATGAGTTGGTAGGATCATGATGTATAAAAATTGTCTTGACCAATTAGATAGAGTTTTAACCAAGAATGAATGCCACAACTATGTGAGACTCATTGAACTACCCAATCTACCAAACACCTAAAAATTCATTGATTTCATGATAATTTTTCTAAACTTTCCAAAAATACCAAAAATCATGAAATAAATACATATTAGCTCCATTTCTATATCTATACATCATCATCAACCACCAGAATATGCAATAATGTTTAGTAATTTGAATACCAAATAAACTCATACACTAAAATAATTTCTCATAGCCAAGCAATAACTTCTCACTCTAGAAAAAATTCATCATCACTAAAAATTGCTACTACTAGATTTGGGCACCATCAGATCTATAAATAGTGGAGCAACTTCAAGTAGGCATGTTGATAATTATTGTAGGGGTTGAGTTTCATGACTATTATAGTTTTTTATTAGAACTGTGCATTTATTTATATGATGGATACATGTGTTTAATACTTCACACTTGTAGAAAAAAAATTCTTGGGTTACCTCCTAAGCAATACGACATTTCACATCCTTAAGCTATACCATCAATAGTACTTTTAATCTATTGAAGATCTTTGATGTCCACATGATCTTTTTAGTATGCTATTTTACTTCCTACTTGTTCTATTCCTTTAGTCTTTTTTCAGCTACACTTATTTCTAGGGTTGTCCTCTTTTGATGCAGTGTCTTTAATAAATGTGATGGTTCCTTCTTCTCTACTCCATTTTCTTTTTTTATTCCTCATCTCCAAAGTCATGCCATTGAGTAAATAACAAATTTTAAGCATTTCTTTTCCTTTTTATTTCTATATCTTCCAAGTTTTAGATATTATCAAAGTCATGACTTTATCTTGTAACTTTTCTTTGCCCTTTTCTTTTTGTAACTCCAATATCATGATGATGTATAAAGTCATGCACTTGTCCTTAGGCTCTTGATAGCCTAATGTATTTTGTATCAAAGTCATGTTAATGGACATAATTATGACTTTATCTTTTATCTTTCCTTAGAAATTTTTATTTTGGAACACTAAAGTTAGTAGCACTATGCATTGCCATGACTTTGTTTTTGATTTGTCTTTCCATGATTTCTTTCTAATCCTTTTATTTTTCCATAGTTGTCTTCTCTTCCTTAGAGTTTTTATCATATGGCTCCTTAAAGGTAGCAACTCTGAAAAATTTCATAACCTCATAGTAGTCATGTTGGTCTATTTTCTCATTTTTGTAGTGCTAATATAATTCTTCGTATTTTTCTTTTTTATCACCACCACAACTTCATAATTGCTTTTTTGTTTAATACACTTCATTAATCTCACAATTCCAAAGTTATTCTTCAGTTTCATACATTTCAACTTCATCTAGTTAGTAATCTTCTACAAAGTCATTCTAACACAAATCTACTTTTTGTTATAATGTGGTACATTGAAGATTATTAATTTTGCATCACCCAATTTTATCATCATCTATTCTGCACAATATATTATAAAGATTAAAGTTTACTTGTTCCTTACTAAAACAAAAAGTTAACTCACCTTTCTTGATATCAATGAGGTTTTATGCCATGACCAAAAAAAGTTCTCCAGGTTAACGACACATATTGGTCTTCCTACATATCCAATACAATGAAAACTATTATAAAAATAAAAATACCCACCTTGACCAATACATCATTGGTGATACAATCTAGGCCCTCGAAGGTCTAATATTTCATTTGGAGAGAGAGATATATTGGAGTAATTTTGCCAAATTTAATCTTAATTCAATGGATATGAACATCATATTGACCCTTGACCCCAAGTTGCATGACTTTCGAAAGGGGTGATCTCCAATAGTAATAGGCATAGCAAAGCTTTCAGGGGGTTTCAAAAGTTTTATTTGAATAATTATACTACACTTTTTGGGCACATTCATGGTTCCAAATATCTCTTACTTTTTCATACCACTCATTAGGTTTTTCAAAATTTTAACATAGTTTGGTATTTGGACAAGAGCTTCAAAACATAATATATTCTTTTCTAAGTTTCAAAATATATAAATTTCTTTTTTGAAGTGTTCATCAAAATTTCCCTTCCTAAATTGTTGTGAAATAAAATATTAATCAGAAACATACCTTTGGATTCATTTTGATCCATATCTTTCTCTCCATGACATCAAGTAAGCTCTATTTGCTCAGTTATTATTCCATCTCTTGTTTTCTCATCTATCGGTAAAACTTGGTTTTGTACTACTTTTTGAGTCATGTTTTTGTAAAGTGTTGTGGCATCATAACTATTATTGTTCTAGTTCTCTTCAATTAAGTCCATAACTTCTTAGAGAATTTCATGTCAAGAATCAGCTTTTAAGGAAGGCATGACCTTGTTATCCCCCAAAACTCCATAATTATTTTGTTCAAATAACTTTGTAGTTATGAATGTATGGCTCTTGAAAGAGTTGTGGCCCTTTCACCCCCTAAAATTCTAGAATTGTTTTGTTCATATTGCCAAGTAGCTACTTACCGCTTCTAATTAAGTAATATTGAGGAATAATTCTTTGGATTTATTTTCATATCTATTGACAGTTCATCTATTCTTTTTACCATCATTGATAATGCCAACTAATTAATGTGATGCTCTATGTTTCTTATCATGAAACTCATTTCATACATCTTTGCTTCAAATGCCCCATTTGATTGTCTTTGTTTTCATTTTTTACTTTAGTTCTACTATCTTAACTTGCACTAGATCATCCACAATTTGCCTCTCTTTCATTGGTGATGGTTGTCAATTAAAACTAAAGTCTCTTTTATTATTGTAGTTCACTATATTATTCTTAATATTTTAGAGGATTATCTAATATGCTGCAGCCCACTTCCATAGCCTTCATATGAAACTATTTGATGAGTTCTCACATTTAGATGGTAAAATATTATAACATTATTATTGAGTTGAAATATGTCCTATTTACTCTAGATTTAATTGGCAGCTTCTATTTGATAAATGAGATTCGAGTCCACCAATTCCTACTGATGTAAAGTGGCAAACTCTCCCAAAATTATTCTACTTACTTTTTGGCTATCTAACTTTCTTAACATAGCTTCAATCTATTCTTTAATGACAACGAACCTATCCAATTCCAATATACCATCTTATCTCTCAAATGAATGATCTGTTAGAGATTGGTAGTCATTTTTCATTAGCTTCTCAAACAAATGATATATTATCTCTAGTAATAAATTCATGATAGACCCTCTCGTGACTACATTAATTATGCATCTTGTCATATTATCTATCCCATTGTAGAAGAATTGGGCTTAGAACCACAACTAAAATCCATGTTGATGATATTTATTCAACAACTTTGTAATATGATCCTAAACATCATATAAGTTCTTATTCTCCTTTTGCCATAATTGACTAATCTTGCTCCATAGTTTAGAAGTAATTTGAGTTAGGAAGAATTCAGTGAGAAAGGCTCTCACTAATTTATCCCAACTCTCAAAGGAGCCCTGTGGTAAACATTGGAAAACTTTATGCTTTACCACTTAAAGAAACTTGAAATAAGCATAATCTTATTGCATCTAGGCTAAATCCATTTATTTTATAATGTTGCATATCTCCAAACATAATGCAACATGTCCATTAGGGTCGTCTAATTTTCTTATATTATATTGGTGCTACAGAATCCTAGCTATTAGACTCAGTTTCAATTTGAAGTAATTGAATTCAATTAATTACATATAAATCCTAGAATAATTATCCATCACTATGAGCTTCTAAAAATCTCTCGAAGTATGGTAGTGGATGAGATATTAGATAGCTTGATCATTTCCTCTTTTTGTCTCTTTATTACTTCTGATGCCTTCCATAGAGCTCTAATTAGCTATTTGTTTAGAAATGGTTCTTTCTTGTTCTTTTGATTTCTAGATCCAAAGAGCTTATCTTAGTTCCAAAACTTCAGCTCATCAAAGTTTGCTAAAAAATAAAAAAAGAAAAACATAATACAAGAGCACAAACAAAACCAAATACAACCATCTACATTCAAACATTAACAATATTTAGCTTTTAGATTCATGAGATTTATTAAACGTAATGCTATCTAAACTACTAAAAAGGTGTTATTCTTTTACAAGAATAATTATACAAACTCATGTTAACTAGTTAAATTAAATAATCTCTAGCAATGACAACAAAAACTTATTGTGATTTTGTTATCCTGCCTAATTTCATTGGTTATGAGATATACCAAAAACTTATTAATATGAGTGTTTAATCAACTAAGATCTACTAGTGGGTCATACAAATAGTAGAAGAAATTTTCGAATAGATATCAATCCTACATAGATTGTATTGGTAGTTTGATTATTCAATAATGAGATAACTCATTTTAATAAAATGATACTTAGATTGTTAGATAATATTATGTCCATAATTTATACACTTAATCCATATGATGCCATTAAGTCATTTGAAATATAGTATGTTGGATATAGAAGAAAGGTTTAGATATTTGACTCCTTGTCCTAATTGCATATAATGTGGTTGTCACTATTGAGTCCTTCTTAATATATTGTGGTCTCCTCAAAACTATCCTTCTAGTATGTCACTATCAAGACAATAATTCATCTATGCATGAGAGTCATTAATAATCTCATATCTTTTAGGTAACTTCATCAGTTACTCTCGATCATTATTTTATATACACACCCTTATTCTTTGGCCTTCATTATCATGATAAATAATGACTGACATGATTTATATGAATTTATACTTTTAGTTCGTAAGTATAATATTCACATTATTAATGAATGCCTTCCTTAAGTTTTACTGGGAGGAACTTTATTAGGTAAAATAACTCACAAAATCTATCATGATCTTGTAGGTCACAATATACTCGCATATGTCCTGACGATTATATGTCACTCAACTTCAGTAATGATGCAATTCACATACTAATGGTGAACCCCATAAAAGAATATTCTATATAATATCAATCTCAATCAAGAACTATTTTTTTAAAGATACGTATAATGAATTGGCATATAAAAGTATTTATACTTTTGGCTTCATAAGTATCACACTCATGATGATTAATATACTCAAATTTAGGATTCAACATATTGGTTTATTTTATGCATCACAATAAAAAGAGTTGTCACTATCTTCCTATTGTATGCACAATCAAGCCTCATGATTTACCTATCATGATCAATCATGAAAATCTCACATAAACTCACTAATATTAAAAACTCTAATTCAAGTTCAACTTAGTCATCATGCATTAACATCCATACCTAATAAAACTAATTATTTCATATAATTCAAATTACACAAATTCTAGACCTATCCTAGTGAGTGTGAAAATTTGTCCCTTACTTTGTGATGCCTCTAAGGAGTGTGAAAATTTTCCCAAGGGTTAGTAGTTTTCATAACTTTGATTTTTAAATTAGGGAGAAAAAAAAGAAATGAGATATTTCCCAAAAATTTTTAATCTTTCACTTTTATATTTGGGTGACTTTGCATTACTCTAAGCAGAAAATTATGACTTTTAGAAGAATATCTCATATTTGGCCTTTATTACTTTAGTTTGAGATCGTGACTCTAGAAAATGGTCATTACTCTATTCTATATATTGGTCTTTTTGTAACACAAAGTTGTAGCACTGGTAATGAGTAGTACTTGGGCCACATCTTTCAATGAAACAAAGTAGAGGTGGTGTAAAATGTTTACGACTTCATGCCTTTATTTATTTGTAGAAAATAAAGGGTTGCAGCCCAGGGAAGTGGCGATAGAGCCTTTATTTAAAAGTATGATTGATATATGATATTGCTTTAAAGATTTTATCTTGCTTATATCCCTATATAGCTCTTAATATAATATGCACTTGCATTGCCATAATAAGAAATAGTACTTCCCACCATGGTACGATTAAAATTGGGCTTTCAACTAATTTTTATCATTCTTCATAAGCACCAATATATTTTTGAACAAAAGAAAATACCATGTCTTTCTCCAATAATTTACATAATGGTTTGGCTATTTTTGAAAGGTTATGGATAAATCCTTGGTAAAACTTCCAAAATTATCCCATCAAGTGACACATACCTAGTTTAAGACAAAATTCTATCTTTAAAATTTTTTCAATAACAACTTCTAAGTTATGCAAATATTCTTTAAAATAATCTATATAAACTAAAAAAATCATTTATGAATATTTCCATGATCTCCTTGTTAGGATCAGAAAATATTACATTCATGAATCTCTAAAATATGGCTGGTGCATTATAAAGTACAAATGAAATTCTTTTATATGAAAATGTCTTATATGGAAAAGTGAACATCATCTTTTCTTGATCTACTTGATCTATTAGAATTTGATTGTAGCTTCAATAACCATCTAAAAAATAATAGAAATAATTGGAGAAGATTCTATCTAATATTTGAATAATGAAGGAGAGTGTGCAATAATCTTTTCTTGTTCTTTCATTCAATTTCGTATAATAAATTTATAGTCACCATCTGGTTGTTGCATGCATTGAAACCTCTTTATCATTTTTCATCTTCACCACCATCAACCATTCTTTTCTTTGCTACAAGATGTATTGGCCTCACTCATGGACTATTGAATATAATTTAATAGTCCATTTCACAATCTCCTTTTTATAATATCTTTCATTGTTAGATTCAACCATCATTTATGTTCAATCATCAGCTTTACACCTTCCTCCATGAGAATTTTATGCATATATATTGATGACAAATTCTTTTGATATCACCTAGTGACCATGCGATAGTATTCTCATAAATTTTTTAATAGATTCACTATTATGGTCCCTATGTCATTTGTTAGCAACATTGAAATAATAACTAGCTTTATCTATATTCTTTCCTAGCAAAATATAATGAAGATGATTGGATAATGCCTTCAAAATCAATTCCTTTGGGGTTTCTTATTTTATTAGTAATTTCCTTCAAAAGCCACAACTTTGCTGAAAGTTGTGATACTTTTTTTGTAATAATACAATAGTCATCTATCTCATTTTCTCTTTTAACTACTTAAAAAATATATTCGAGTTTTCCTTGATTAATAGGTCATACATCATTTTCTGATTTATCCTTTTCTAGGTTCTAAGGTGCTTTGAATTTCATTTTATTGATGGGTAGGCTACAACAATAGATTAGGGAAATAAAAAATATAATATTTCTATAATTCAAACAAGATAACAAAACAAGCATCTGGATCTGAAAAAAATTTATCAAACTAATGATATCTAAACTACTAATAATAAATTATTTTTTCTCAAGGATAATTATGTCAAGATTTTTTAACTAACCAAACTAAATAATCCATAGTAATGATAACAAAAATTTATTGTGACTTTATTATGACGCCCAATTTTATTAATTATATAATATTACAAAAGCTCAATTAGTGAGAGTATATTATCAATAAAGATCCACAAGTATATATATCATATAAGTAATAAAGATGACTTTTATTTAGATATCAATTCCATGAGAATTGTATTAAAAGTTTGATCAACCAATATAAGATAACAAAATTTTGGTAGATATATTTAAGGATTGTATTGTGACTATTAGATCATATGGTTTGTCCACTTGACTTATATGATGCTTGTTCAAATAGTTTGATTTATATTGAGTTTGAATATAGAATGAATATTGGATTATTGTATAATTCCTCTTTTTCCTAATGTCATACAAGAAGTTATCATCATTGAAGCATTCCTAGTGATGGTTCCCTTATAACTATCACCTCGGTATTTTATTACCAAGATAACAAATCATCTTAGCTAGAGATTTATTAACAAGTTCATACCTTTTAGGTCACTCATCAACTGCTCTTGATGGTTAATTCATATGCATATTCTTATCCTATGATCTTAGGTATCATAAAAGCTAAGAGCTGTTGTTATTTATAAATATTTATACTTCTGGCTTCATAGTACCATACTTGTATAATTATTATATTCTTCCCTCAAAACTTAACAGTAAGAACCATATAAGTGAAAGTAACTTAAAGAGTTGTCATAATCTTATGAGTCATAATATACTTATGCAAGTCATATAAATTATCTATCACTATCCTCAATAGTATGATATGACTCTTACATTAAATGTGAAACCCTTGGGAGAATATTCTTTAAAATATTCATATTAATTGAGAACTAGTTCTTCTAAAATATATATAATAGAATAGCATGTAAAATTAATTGTGCTTCCAACTTCATAAACACCATACTTATAATGATTAACATACCACAATTTTGGATTTTAATATGTATGTTTATCTCACACATTGTGGTTGGAAGGGCTGTAACTTCTTTTTTACCACATGCACAAGTGAGCCTCATGAATTACATATCACTATCTACTACGATAACATGCACAAATCTACAAATCATCAAATACCAAATTTAAGTTATATTTAATCATCATATTCATTAATTTTTATTCCATAACATAAATTAAACACAATAAGTAATTACAAAATCATCTATATGTCACATATATTACAATTATTCAAACCCTATACCTCAATTTAATTTGACATCAGGAAGAGATTTAATGAGGTATAAGAGAAAAAGAATCATTAATCTCAGATTCCCTATTACAAGCCTCATGAGAATCTATGATATAAATCTTAATCTCATGCTAATTTATTTGATTTTTCTAAATCCACCATAGAGATGCAGGGTGAGGTCGTACCTCTCAACTCTAGAATTTTACTTATGTCTTGTATCCCGTGCTTACTCATGGGTTTCCTATGGTGTGTGAAGATCTGCCCCTAGAATTGTTGCAATACTTTGATTTGGTCTTGTACTCTTGGTGCATGGAAAAAAAGTTTTTTTGATTATTTGTTTTTTTTTATACTCTAGAATTTTGGTATTTATTTAAGTAGAAAGTAATGACTTTGAGAAGATATCATGACTTTGTCCTTAGTCTCTTGAGCATGAGATTGCAACTCTAGAAAGTGACAATGATTTGAAATACATCCAAATCTTTCTGTAACATAAAGTCAAAGTTCTGGGAAGTATTCTCAACTTATGTCTTTTGTCTCTATAATATAAAATTATTATTCTGTTATTGACTATGGCTTTAATATTGGTCTCTCTTCTATATCAAATGACCATGACATTCAGAATGACCATGACATCTTCTTTAATCTTTTTTTTATATGAAATGACCATGACACTAGTAATGATTGACTTTGGCTTTGATCTTTGTTTTGTATCACATAGTGGTGACACTAGTAGTGGTTGTAGATTTGGTTTTGATCTTTTTTATGTATCAAATGGCTATGGTACTTGGAATGGCTACGAGTTTAGCCTTGTCTTTATCATGTATCAAATGAGCATGAAATTAGGAATAACCATGACTTTGGAAATTGGCCCGTACAACCAAGTCATGGCTTTGTCTTCTCTTGAGGGAAAAGCTATGACCTTGGGAAGTTATCAATTTTAAGTAATGCCCTCTATAATATTATGTGTCCAAAAGTCATAATATCAGATAATTGTCACTACTTTGACTTAATTAATTCTGGCTATATAACTTTATGTACCTCAAAAGTTGCATCTTTGATAAAATATCAATACTTTGACTTTAGAATACATAGACTTGATAAATATAAAGTCACGATGCTAGGATGTGACCATGACTTTTAGCATCGATGAGATACTTAGTTACTATGACATGAGATTAATATCATAATTATTTAATTATTATGAAGTAAATATGCATGTGACTCCATTATAATATCATAGCCAAAAACAAATGTATTAAATAGTTAAAGGATTGTGCTAGTGAGTAGTAGAGTTGTAAATATACAAAGATTGTCATAACAAAATAAGTAAATTTTTGGCCAAGAATAGATGCCAAGATTACTCGATGATTCTACATACCACCAATTCACTAAATATCTCCAAAAATATTTTGATTTCGAGACTATTCATCAAAATCAACCAAAACTCTTAAATCATGAAATTGATATAATACTTGCACATCATCTAATACTAAGATTTAGTAGTTTTACATATACAATAATATTTAGTTATTTACATATTGAATAGTAGTAACACTATCTGCTATATATATATATATATATATCTCTTTTAACCATTTATCGAACCAAGAGATCTAATACTAAGATAATACTATAAAGCAAAATGTATATTAAATATATTCAAATAATAATTGCTTTCACACATATTAATAATTGTGTTTAAATAAATAAATAAATAAACACACTGAATGCATAAAACATCCAAAAAAAATATAAAAATATTAATCTATGTGGACATTTAGATCACTAATTAAGTAATCAATTTTATCTTCAAAAAAATTTAAAATATCAAAATGAGTAATATCCACCATATCTTCTCTATCAATCATATTTGTTTCTATTTTCTCTATATCTTTCTCCTTGAGTAAGGCTTGGTAAATGACAACTCAATGGTCAGCCATACATCATGTACATGACTAATGTCCCTTCATACTATTTATAACATTTATTCTCATAATTTGTAGGAGACTAAAATTTTGGTAGTTTTTTTGTTGTATTGATATGATATTCCTATGATCAATAATTATTTTGATCACCTATTCATCCATGCTAGTGGCCACTACCATCACCATGACAATGACCAAGACCATGATCATGACTTTGACAATGACCACTAGATGATATAACATTCATTTCATGGATAGATGCAAAGCCAGTTGGACATGATTGGTAATTTTATAGTAACACTTTTTAATTTTGTTCAGCCACAAGAAGATATTAATTCAAAATATTTATCAAACCTATGCTCTCGATATTGCTGCTATAGGAGCACATTCATTGGCATAAAATGTAGAGTCAATTATTTCTAACATATCTTATTCATTGATTTCTTTTCATATAATTGAAATTTAGAGCTGATTTGAAAAGTGCATAATTTTATGCAACTATTTTGAAAATTTGCAGCCTTACATTTATTCGACCATAATGAATTTAAAGAAGTATAAGTATCTTTTGGCGGTCATATCATTTGTTTAAAATTTTCCAAAGGAACAAGAAATTCTTTACCATAAGATATTCATTTTTCAAGCCCTCTTCAATGTGATAGTGAGGAAAAATCATTGCCTTGGCAAAATCATGTTGGGATGGTTGATTTTTTTCTTGAATTGTATTACCAAGATTCATAGCAGTAAAATAGATGTTGCTGCTATAGGAGCACATTCATTGGCATAAAATGTAGAGTCAATTATTTCTAACATATCTTATTCATTGATTTCTTTTCATATAATTGAAATTTATAGCTGATTTGAAAAGTGCATAATTTTATGCAACTATTTTGAAAATTTGCAGCCTTACATTTATTCGACCATAATGAATTTAAAGAAGTATAAGTATCTTTTGGCGGTCATATCATTTGTTTAAAATTTTCCAAAGGAACAAGAAATTCTTTACCATAAGATATTCATTTTTCAAGCCCTCTTCAATGTGATAGTGAGGAAAAATCATTGCCTTGGCAAAATCATGTTGGGATGGTTGATTTTTTTCTTGAATTGTATTACCAAGATTCATAACAGTAAAATAGATGTTAGCATCAAGGTTCTAAAATAAATAGTTTTTTTCAAATATATCAAGAACAACAAACTCAAGCTTCATAATCATTCTTAAATTTATGATATATAATAAATAGAATAATATGAGTAAGATTAAAATTTAAAAATAGCAGCGAGATAATTTCAGAGTCACATATATATTATAATTAACTTTGAAGCATAATTGGCAGTATAAGAATAATAAGATTTTTGATGTTAAACTTATAAAACCTCTATTAAAAGTTTCTCATACTTCAGGATGAGAAAATTTTCATGAACAATTAAACTTTTAAATTTTTTTATTCACTCTCTTCCTTTTGGAAGAGATGATTTTATATGGCTAGTATAAAAAATTAAAAGACTAAAATTTTTCTTGAAAAAAAATATCGTTATAAAAAAATATACACCCACCAAATATAAGATCATTATTTTAAAATAATTTAATTAGAATATCATGCTGATAACATATTATAAAAAGTAACAATTATAATAGTAAAGAATATATATAAGAGTATTGGAGAAAGAATTCTTGACTTGCATATATATCTTTTCAAAGGGTCAAAGTTCTCTCTTTTATGAGCTCACCATCTAGAATATGAAGAGTCACTTGAATACGAAAAAACAAATGAGCATATGAAGTGTGTAAACAATGGTAGGCCCCACCTGATTTCATTCCCCAAAAAATCCATGAATGTTAACCAGCTTGTTTGACCCTTGCACTGGCATACTCATATTATTTACTTTGCTCATCGAGGCATAAAATTTTATATATGAGTTAAGACTTGTTTTCATGTCTCACATATCGTATCCATATGACTCGAACCTAATTCTTTACATTCCCATAATAGAATACCAGGTGATCTACCTGGCTCAACAAATATTAGGTCGTGGGAATATAAAGATTTGAGTCCAAATCTTAAGAGATACAACATGAGAGACATGAGAATAAATTATGACCCATATTGTGGTTAGGACTTATGTACTATAATTTGGAACTACAGACATGAGATCACTAGTTCAAATCCTAGGAAATACGACATGAAAGATATGAGAATAAGTCTTGACCCATATCGTGGTTAGAACTATAGACAAGGTACACGGTTTTACACTTGAGTCTCTCTCCTCATGAAAGTGTATGAGTTTTGGCAACTTCTCACAGTAATATGAGAATAAGTTCACTTTATGTATATATATATATATATATATATGTGTGTGTGTGTGTGTGTGTGTGTGTATTCACCAATAACTCCATAGATATATGTAACCAGATCGGTTATGGCAAATTTTCTACGTGCAAACCTTGAAACATGGGTTTGAATCTCTTTGTGTATGTGCCATGGATAATTGAGATATTAATGTTTTTAAATTTTTAAAAATTTTTTGTTGGAGGTAAAATTAGATTTTTTATTTTCGGTTTATCAAACAATTATTATTTGGAAAAATTATGCTTTGGGGTGTTTCCCCAGAAATTTTTAAAAAAGTCATAAAATAAAAAATAAAATAAAAATAAGGGTATCCAAATTCATAAATCCTAAACTACTCTCGCCCCTCACCCCTCCCTCACTCTCACCCCCGCCCTTCGCTCCTTACCCTTGCCCTCGTCCGTCTCCCTTCACTTGTCTGCCCTCAACTCTTGCCCTTCTTTCTCCACCTCCATCCCTCAGCCTGTCTCCACGAGCTCCTTCGTGGAGCTTTTAGTGAGCACTTTTGTGGAGCTTGACAGAGTTCAACGAGATCTACGAAAGAGCTCCTTGAGCTCCAGTGAGCTCGATCATCGAACTCCACTAAAGAGCTCACTAGAGATCCATCGTAGAGCTCGACGGAGTTCATTAAGCTCCACATCGAAATTGCGGGAGCTTGTTAATCTCACTTGAGCTTGATTATGGAGCTCAAGGAGTTCAAGTGAGCTTTTTGGTGGAGCTTAACGGAGCTCCATGAAGGAGCTCCTAGAGACTGGTGGGGGAAGAGGTGTGGGAAGAGAGGAGCAAGAGGTGAGGGGAGACGAGCGAGAGGAGATGGGCAAGGGTAGAGGGGTAAGGGGCGAGCCATGGCCAATGTGTTTTCAATTGTCTGCATTCACAATGCCGATCTTTGATTTAAAAAATTCAACAACGTGGCAATGACATCAGTTCACACTGATGGTTATGACCATGTTATTTCTAGACGAACTAGTTTTAATATTTTTATGAAACTAGATTTAAATTTTGTATTTTTTATTTTATATACATTATTTCCGTACAAACAATGTTCTGGTCACTCTCATTTTCTGCTAGCATAAGTCGGCCGCAGGCGCATTGCATGTTTCCGAACATTTTCATATAAAATCTCAACTTATCAAGTTACTCGCTTACCCCTTAATGCCCACATGCCACAACTCTGAACTCGAAAGCGAATTTTGTTTCTAATCTCAAGTTCCTGCTAGTTATCCGTCACCTGGCACCAGTTGGCGATTTGATTGGCTTCCAAAACACCTTTTATATCTCCTGCATGAAAACCATCAATTTAATACGGGGAAACGGGGACACTGAAAGTTGATATATCTATAGCTCACATGGGTTGAAAATATGCTTATTTAGTTCTCGAACACGGATTGTAATTTCAGCGTAAGAACTCAGAGTCGATGCATGCGATAATCATTCTTCATAGTTGACATCTGCGTTCGTGATTCTTCGATTGAAATAGCATCAAGATGCGATATGATTTTCTTTAGTGATGCATGTGCATCTGTGATATTGGCTGTGTTATGGTTCCTTGTTTTTTTCTGAAGATGGGTGTTGAATTTGTTAAACAAGGATGGAAATGGTTCCAACTTCAGAATAATACTTATTTAGAAGTGAGAAATGTAGGCGAGGATGTGCTGACCAAGGTTAGTGTGATTGGAGAGCAGTGCTGGCCATCATTCTGCCAGGGCTGTTGTTGGTTTGGAGATGTAATGCGAATGACATTAATTTATTGGAAAGAATGTGGTATAAGGGGAATGAACTCGCTTATCAAACTGGGTTCCGCTTCTTTGTTTCTCATAATGTGGAGTTGCTTTCTAAGTTTGACTTCCATTTCTTGCCTAGGTTATCTACTGTTTTTTGCGGTATAGTTTCTCACCTCTTGCTTTTCAATCTCTACTATTCATATTATATCATCTTACTTCAATGCTCATCACCTTAATTGCTTGATTTTTAATAGGATGTGTATTGTTAATTAGTATTACACCCTGCTATAATTTTAACAAAGAGGCCTTGTTGAAATAATCTAACTAGGTAAGGTTCATTGGAATTTCATATTTTTTCACTTGTTTGAGTTTTATGACCTTCATGGCAAGCTTATTTTCAGATATACACGAGTTTGATCTGTTTGAAGTCTCATTATATTACTTGTTTGAAGAATTAAAGATCATATAATTAATTTTTAAATAATTTATAGATTGCATTGTTATAATGATGATGCTAGCCTCTTTGATTTTCAAGGTGGCATGTCTTGAGTTCTATGGTCATTACATAATTTCATTGATTTCTGGGATAAAATTATTGAAATATTAATTCTTATATATTATGTGCTAATTGACAGCCTTATTCATTGAATATGTCATTTTTTAATAATAATGATGATAATAATAAATAGTTGTTTTTTATGTTTATCATTCTTATCTTCAATTTTATGTTTTATGTTGTTGATCTTTATGGTTATGATGATTTTTTTTTATATTTGAGTAATATTTTACTCATTTAATTTTTTTAGCTATCAAATCATAGCATCCCTATAATTTTCATATGTGAATCATTGGAAAATATCTAAATCAATTATTATGATAGAATAATAAAAAAAAAGTTATATTCAATCACATGGTTTTCATTTAGTATGAAATTTGAAAGAGATTAATATGTTAATAGTTTTTATTTCTAAAAATTTGAGATATAATATTTGATGATTCTTAAACCTAAAACTTTGCTCTTGGGCAAAGATACTTACCATTGTACTAAAACTTGATTTTTGTAAAATAAGTAAAAAAACAATAATACTTACCCGAGATTGATCTTAGTTAGATAAAAAATTTATTTCAAAAGTTTACTTTTTGAAAAATGTATAGCAAATTTTAAATCAACTAAAGCTGGTTATCAATCCAAGTTTCTTTAATGTTTTTCAAAAATATTGATATAACAAATAGTAGTTTGTTTCTTTGCATATATGGATGCATTGTTAAAATTATGATTGAAAGTAATTCTACCTTTCCAGGTTGTTGCAGGAGCTGGTGTTCAATATCTTGGTTTCATGCCTGGTCTTTTTATCATAGGAATCTTTACTATCTTAATTCTATGGAAGTATGCAAACTTTTGGATGGCAGGAACAATTTCTATTATTGGAGGTCGTCCATCCTTTTTTTTTTTCCTAGTATTTTTTTTGTGATCCAATTGATGCTATGATTTTTATTTATAAAATCTATCATATTGCATATTTATTTTTGTTTTCAGGCATTCAATTCTTTTTAGTGATTATCGAGACATTTATCATACAATATTATGCCTTGCGGGGGGTAAATTTCTAAGAACGTAACCTCTCTTTTCAAAATTTTCCTATCAAAACAAGACATTGCTTTCATTTTTAACAGCCTCTTTTAATTGTGGTTTTAGAACCCCCTGCATTGCTTTTTTTGATGCGATATTAGATGTCCACGTTCATAGTAAATTCTAATTTCTATGCCCCTAAAATGCAGGTTATTTGGTGTCTGTAAATCATGCGAGATTGGTGGTCTTTTTGGCGGCAATCTATTCAGTTTACAGTGTTAAAGTTAGAGTTGGGTGGCTTGGTGTTTTTCTGTCAATTAATCTTACTTTTTTCTCCAATGATGCATTAGAAATTTTGCTTCAATGGTGTGATACTAAAAGTGTGAGCTCTAATTTCGAAGAGCAGAAAGGATTTGAAAATGTTGTGAAAACTGAGTTGCCAGTGCAGTGTGAATCCTCATCTAGTGCTGAGAAATCTAAAAAGTTACATTATTTGAATTCTTCTAGCCCACAGGCTGCTTGTTCAACTGTTGGTAATACCCAGATAAAATCTGGTAATGTAAAGGAAGATACTGAAGAGTTAAGCTCGATTTGTGAGATGAAAAGAATATTAAGCAGCAAAGATTATTATAAGGCATTGGGATTTCCCCGTCATGAAAGAATAGATGTTACTATTCTGAAGCAAGAATATCGGAGAAAGGTACAGGCTTGGCTTTATGAAACACACAATTCTTTCTCTTAAGAATACACAATTATCTTTGCACGCTGAACTTTTTTGCTTGCAAAGGAATCAAACAATTGTGATTGTCCTTCAAATCTTGATTCTTGGGGTAGACCTTAGTGACGTGTGATAGTGGAAATTTAGAAAATGAAAAACAATAGTAATATAAATGGTAATCAGAAGTCTTTTCAATCTTTTGAATCTATCCATTGCTTGGATCGCCATCCTTCATTTGGTGGATGCCAACAAGTTGGATATTAAGTCTTCACAACTAAAATTTTTAAGGTTTATTTGTAAATGTTATAATTAGAGTTTGTGTATTAGTGCAATAGCAAGTGTGTTCAACCAAGGATTGTAGTTTTTGGGGTTGAGATTCATTAAAATATAGTTTTTTTTTGGTTTTTAGAAGTAGGTTATTATTATTGAGATATTAATCTCTTACATACTATGTGTTAAGTAGGAGTTCCATGCTTTGGGTATCATCTTATTTATTTCTAAACATTTTAATGTTTTATTCTTAAAATGTTTTCTTGCTATGTAGGGGTAAGCTTGTTTTTTGATCTTTAAAATATATCTGTCAATACTCTAAATCTTTATTCCTTTAGTGCACGTGTATTCTTAATTAATATATTTATTACTTTTGTGGGTACAACTACTTGGAAAGTGTATTTTGTTTCGATAGCTTGTTGGAATTCTTAATTTACTGAAATATGTCATTTCTAACTTTTTGATTAATAGCTACCTAGGCTCATGAGTGTTAGTTGTAAATGTTTTTTATAATATTTTTTGCTATCCAAATATCTACATGCTGGTTTGCTTGTACTATGAGTGTTCCATCATTAATTTGTCCTATATATTTATGTGTGTATTTGTTTTTATTATTGAGAATGATATCATTAAAAATTCATAAATTTTATAATTTTGCATAATTTCAAAGTTTGAATAAGCTAATAGTGTTGTCATTGTTGTTATGTGTGTCGCCACCACTATTTCTAGTGATGATCACTTATTATTATGCGTGCATTGGTTATCTTTTTCAATTTCTTCAATATGAAGTGATATATTAGTTTTAAAACTAGATTGTTGAGAGGAAAACAAATATTTTATTGGTACTGCCAATATATTTTCTATACTACTAAAAGTTCATATGAGATTTTTGAGTGATAAAATTTTAATTTCAAACTATATGATCAGTTGAATACTCTTTTCTACTATTTAGTGTAGGATGTCATCTCAATTCTTATGTTTAAGAGAGAATTTATAGTTTATATCTTCAATAAGGTTTAATCTCTAATTATTTACTTCTGCTAGTAGAACCATAATATGATGTGTTTAGTTATTGGAAGAGAAGAAAATCTTGATTAATAAGTTATTTCACTCACTAAGTTCATCTAGATTAGTGTTCCCATCCAATTAGATTTATAGAGTCATATAACCATGAGAATGGGAGGATAAACACATCTCCTCTTATAATTTACACAAGGATTGAATGTTCAATTTAGATTGTTGTTCAATCTATTATAAAGTCAAGATAATATTATAGATGATTCAACTAATCGTTATTTTTTGATTGCTCTTTAGAAGAAATAACAAAGTTATATTTAGTTTTCAATCTCACTTAGTTTGTTTTATTCTAAATTTTTTTCTTCTTATACTAGTCCATTATTCTCTCTTTATAATATCAAGATATTTAAGTCTTATATTGAGGATCTTTCTCATTTTGGATGGTGATATATTATTTTGAAAGAGATAAATATACTTCACTATACTAAAAGTTAAGAATTAATACTTAGTACATCAAGAAATTTGTTATTTGTCATATATCCGCATTCACTATGTAGATTGACCCTGATGAAAAATTATATTATCGTAAACTTTAAACGTAGTTAAGAGGTTCTAAATAGACACATATAATTAATGGTTATGATACTTTTGAATGCGTGACTAATCTTGTTTTAATTCAAATTTTATTAGCTTTAATATCTTCTTATGGGTGATTTAGTTGTGAGCTTTAATAGAAAAAAATTAAAGAGAAATTATATATGGATCAATCACTTAAATTTGATTAGGAATAGATATTATTTTTTTTTTAATGTTACAGAAAATCTTATATAAGCTAAAATAATTTCTTGGAGTTTGTTTAATAGATTTTTGTCATTGTAATTTTTTTAGGTTTGTTCGAATGTATTTTAGATTTTTTCTATTTTATAAAAGCTTTCATGATAATTCCTTTTCTCTTATTTTTTATTAATTATTTTTATAGATTAAGATTGAATGTAGTCATTGTGTGATGATTTTATTATATCAAAAAAATGTAATGAATATTATTGTAGGTGGTGAACATTTGGGTGTGTGCTAGCAAAGACAAATACTAATTTAGTTAGAGATTGATATTTTAGTTGATAGAGTTGCCTTATTGACTCTAACAAAATATAAAATATCATAATAACTATTTTGTAGCTACCAAATCATATATATCATTTGTTATCATTGTAAGACACTAAGTCAAAAGTTAAAAGACATATAGTAACTCTCAAAATTCAAACATGCACATAATGCTGTTATATAATTGGCTAATAGATTGATGAATCTCATTTGTTAGGTATCCATTAATAATAAAATAAAATAAAATAAAAAATAAACTAAAAGTGGACAAATTGTAACCCACTCTCTCAAGCTGATACGTAAACATCTATAATGCCAAGCTTCAAGACAAGAAATATAAGTTGAGGCCAATTTATGGTTTTTATAAAAATATTTGCAAGCTGATTTGTTATATGAATATAACTTGTAGTAATGGTTTCATTTGTAATTTTTTTAATGAGAAAAAAGTAGCTTATTTTATGTGTTTTGCTCGTTTATGAAATATTATTTTAGAGGTTGTTGAGTTTTTAGTTTAATATATATATTTTTTATTTTTTTATTGTTTCAAGTACCCAACGCGTAGAATGCCCAAAATCATATATATAGGATTCAAAAAATTAAATTTCATTTTAATAAATTTTTAATGTTTTTTTCTTCTTCTTATGCTTTCTCTTTTCTCATTCCTCTCTTTCATGATAATCCTAAATTGAAATCCTAGCAAGCTTAAACATCTTAGTAGAGTTTACATTATGGTGAGGTGTCATCAATTTTAAGGTGCGTGGGTGGTGATGCAGCTCTTTATAGTGTTGGTGACAATAAATGTCGGTGATTTTTGATGGTTTGTGGTTGTTTCTAATGTTTTGCTGGTGGTGGTAGCGTTGTTACTTGTTACATTAAAATCTTCATGCATTATTTGTATTTGGGTTTTTGTGTTGGAGGAGATGAAGGCAATGTCAATGTGGTTTAATATAATGAAAATTTTATTACTTAGTTATAATTTGATGTTAATTATTTATAATTAATTTGTGATAGTTCACAAGGTGTTGGAAACTTAGGCAACAAAGAATCATTCCACATCCATACCAACTAGGTTTATTAGACTTAACGTACAAGGATTTTTCTTAACTCTTTTTCTTAGATTAATATTTTTAAAAGTCGCAAACATGCTTAAGTCATGCGCTTTAATATAGTGATGCACATCCTTCTGTGTGTGTATATATATATATAATTTTATATATTATCATTAAATATTATTTAAAATTTTTATTTATCAAAAATAAAATAAAGAACTTTTTGTATAAAAACTAAATATTCCGAGAGTTAATGCATATCCAAATGCAAAATTTTTAAAATAAAATATGATATCATCAACAATTAAATATGTAAATTTAAAAATTAATAAGAATTACCTAGATAATAAATTTTTTATAATAATCAAATATCACTCATGATTCATCGTTCAAATCAATAAAAATATCATCATATTTGTAGTTTTCTTATTTCTTTTTTATTGAATTAATCATTTCTTTATTTCCATCTATTAGTATAGAGAATGTCTCATTTTAGAGCTTGGAGCTATTTTCTTTAGCCTTGGTGTTGGTATTGTGATCTAACATCAAACCTATAGTTTTTAGATCAACTAGATTTAACATCACCCTATGTTAAATTAGTTTCATTAAATACAAAATTATCTTATGTACCTCTATGAGAATTTTTATTTTCTATTCTTTCAATTATCATTATATTTTCCCAGTCAATTATGTTGTGCTGGGATGGTAGTTTGGTTGCCTGGTTGTGACCAGCGACATTAGTAGTATTCGACTAATGTGCCTTGTTCAAAAAAAAAAGTTTGTCTCATCAAGCCATTACTTGATGGGACTAGACCTATGACCTGAGAGCCAACCATAGCTCGTCCTACTCCTAGGTCACTAGGTCGTTGGACCATGCCACTAAGCAAGGTACGTAGATCATGCATGGCCTAACACGAACCACGACTCGCACTAGTCTTATATGGCATGAGCTATGCCACGAGCGGTATGGTCTAGGATGATGCATGATTCTAGAATGTGCCTTCCTGGGCTAGGCATGATTGAATTGTGTAGTTTGTGGGTTACTTGGCCTTATCGACAACTCTATGTTGGATATCCATCCAATAATGAGTAGAGGTGGCAAATTGGCTATGCTATGCTGACATTGCACATTTGAGTGTGGTACCATCGTGCCATCGTGTTGTGTTGGACATGACATAGTTGGCCTTCACAGTTCATGGTCGTGCATGGGGAGTGAGTCGTGTCGGTTCGGGCTAGTTTCGGTAGTATAAAGTGATCTTTTTTAGCTTTAATCCAAAATCCTAAAACATAAGATTGCCTAAGAGTAAGACATAATATAATTATTATATATTTAATTGTATTTAATTTAAAAGATTACTGCATAAATCAAATAAATAAAGTGTCAAAATTTAAATTTAAAAAATGCATAGTGCAATTCAATCAGATATTCAATACAATACATACTGCATACATTTTACATTAGTTATCAATAGAGAAATCATAAATATATATAAATCAAATTAAAAAATAAAATTGCAAATATAAATAATCAATACCATTACATCACACTATAAGTATGATGTGAATCAAGAAAAATTAATGATCAATCCGTATCTTGGTATGACAATGTGAATGAAGATGTATATCATTATCATCATTATCATGAACGTATTTGATAATATTGTTAATGTTTAAAATATTCTCGATCTTAATGTCATATGAATCATCATTTTTCATCATCTCATGAATCTTATCCTGAATGTCAAATTATTATTTGTCTTTCATGCATATAAGTACTTCTATGATACCTAGTTATAATTTTGATTTTTTATTTGAAATGACATTGATTATTATAAAAAAAGTATACTTTGATGCTATGCTTGACATTGAAGGGGGTTAGTATATCATGTGTCATCTTAGATAACACGAGTTAAGTGGATTCATATGATATCTACCATAGTAAAATATTCAAATTTTTATTAGCATTATGTAATAAGATAAAGTAGGAATCGATATTTAAATATCAAGATAGCTCATTTCTATTTGATGGATTATTTCGTAAGTAGTCATTGACTAATTGAATAGAAAAACATCATCTATGATCATGGTGTTCATGTTCGTACTCAGAGCATGATTACAATTATCATACTTAGTGTTATAATATGAAAATAAGTCAGTAATTTGTTGTGAATAAAATCTTTAGGTTAGTATATTTGGTTCATGCACTTGAATATATATGTCAAAGTATTTTATATTCATTCCTTCTTAATTTTATGATTTATACAGATAGTTAAATAATATAGATTTGGAATGAAAAATCAGTATTTCAAATACTTGGTTTTCATCTCAATATCCATGATATTAAATGTTGAGTGATTTTTATACTTGTTTAATATGCTACTAATGTTACTTATATACCTAAATATAATACAAGTGGTGAAAATGTATATAGATTAATATATATTTGTTGTGTCATAAAAAATTTTTAGGAATTTTATAAATAAAATTCTTGTATTTCAATTAGAATTATCAATAATAAGCTTGTTATTCTTATTATTGATTAATATAGTCAGATATTATATATTAATAGCTAATACATGACTCCAATAATAGATAGGTGTAATTTTAATGATATCTCATATCGAGGATGTAGAATCTCAAGAAATCATAATATTTATCATTAAATTTTTATTTAGAGTTTATGCAGCAAGCGATGAGACATACAAATATTATTTCATCGTGATTAGTTTATATATTGTATATCACGGATATAATTCTATTAAATTTCTTAAATTTATTAATTATTAATTATTTTTTTAATTTATAAAATTTATTATGTTATTCCTAAATATTGACTTGTGAATGTTACGATAAATAAATTGGAAGTATGTCTGAATAATACAAATAACCTTAGGATTTCTAAAAATTTAATTGAGAGAATCATGATGGTAATCAATTTGGTCATGAATTTCCTTCTAACATCATTATAGTATATCAAGGGGCCAACGAAGTTGAAATAAATTTAGTTTGAAAGATTTCACAGTTAAGATGAGTTTGACTCGAATCTAATACATCATATTTTTTGGTGTATTGATCGGTATTCTTATTTAGGTATTCAGTCCCATATGTATTTTTATATGTATATATTTTTTATAATATATATTGTATAAATTTTCATTGATATCTCTAGAATTTTTAGTTTTTATTATTTTAAAGTGTCTATACTATTGATTTTATTTAGTTTTTTATTTGTTAGGTTATACATAGGTTTGTGTCAAGACTATTAGAGAAAATATAATTTTTGTCTTGAATGTTTCGGTAAGATTATTATTGTTATCATGTCTATGTCAATTTGTTACTCATTTTCATTAAATTTATTATGTAATACTTTTTAATTATTTATATTATTTAAATAAAATATGATATTAAAAGAAAAAAGAATGTATTGTACCTTAACAAAAAAATTTAAAAATAGAATAGTACCACAAATTATTTTGTTATAAATTCTAATCTCTAGAGTCAAGACAAGCAAATTGCAATGTTGCACAGGTTGACAAACACACTCACGTCATGGTGAATCGTTTATCTCATATGTGCAACCATTGAACATAAATAAAATTAAAAAATAGTATAGTATATGTATATTTAATATTTCTATTATAAAATGATATACTAAAGAGAGACTACATAGAATATTAGAAGTAAGAAACACTAAGAGAGTCAGATAGTGGAGAAGAAATTGTGAATGAATATTTAAATTTATTCTTCTATATTTATATTGAAAAATAAAATTAAAATATATATTTTTTTATTAATTTTTTCATTTAAAAATGACCAGCATCATGATAGCTATTTGATTCTGGTCATAGTAATCGTTGGAATCAACTTGATGGATACTATAATATTAAAAGTTAGATGCTAATTTTGTTTATTATAATGGTTGGGTTGACATGGACAGTGATAGGTTCGTCATGTCGTTATCCCCGTCACAAGCTTGTTGCATGAAAATGTAACACGTGGCAATAGAAGCATGGTCGACCAATTGCAAACGACCATGTAAGCAATATTTGGTTTACGTAATTGATTTTTTTTTTTTAAAAGAACCTGCCCTGTTAGGTAGTTACTCGATGAGACTTGACTCGTTACCCATGATTCGATTGTAGTTGATCCCAGGTCCCCATGTTGGTGGACCATGCTATAGGGCTAGGCACATGGCTCTTGTGCCCTGGGCACGACCTTGACTTGTTCCTACCAGCATGGCATGAGCCGTGTCATGGAGTGGCATGGTCTAGGGCCAAACACAGTTATGGATCGTGTTTTGTAGGATCAAGCACTGGTGAACTGGGTCATGCCGCAGGTTGGGCTCAGACTGCTCAACTTATCTAACACCTATATCTATGAGCAACAATGTGTATAATTCTGCAAGGTACTTTGTTTGTGTGCAAGGCGTGTGATTGTGCAATTGTGTAAATGTGTGCTTCTCTTGTTGGTGTTATGTGGTGGCACAATTGTGCAATCTATGCACAACAATGTGTGTAATTGTGTGAGATGTATTATTGATTTACTGTGTGCATAGTGTGTGCCCGTGTGCAATGGTGTACTATGGACAATTGACATGTGCAAAGTGGGTGACAATGTATTGTGAATAGTAGGTATACTGTGTGTTGACTTAATCAATCAAGGTGCACAACAATGTTTTGTAGGTATGATAATTTTTGTGACTTATTTTCTCATTTTAGACCTATGAGTTATTAACTGATGAGTTAACAATCATATTATAAATTATCATTTTTGGTATCTTTCCATGTTAAATGGCAATTCAAGGTCACCGACATGGCTCTGGCTATGGTAAGCATCGACAAGGAATCTAGAGAGAGCACCTATAAACCTTAATATAGCCGAGAAACTCTAGAACATGCTTTCATAACATCTAAAAAATAAATAGTAAAAAATACATCTTATAATCTCAACTCAATATACTTAATAATAATAATAATAGAATACTTAATAATAACACAAAAGAAACACAAATCTATAAATACAAAAATAAAATACTAGTGGTAACTATTGGTTAGATACTTTTATCTTAAAAATAAATTAAAAAATCAATAAAATTATAATATGTTTTTTAATATTTTTGATTCATATTGTACAATGTGGTTCTTTTATTGGATAAAGTAGTGATCTTACATGGTGTGTATTTGTCCCTATTTATATATGCACACGTAGTGTTACCTTTTTTTTATTATGAATACGAATACACAACATTATTCTATCCATTGTTAACATATACTATTTTATAAAATGATTGAAAATTATTTTGATTAAGATATTTAAATTCGAGAAGTATAATACTATTGAGTATAATTTTTGAAAGTACATCTTATTTTTGAGCACATATTAATTTGTGAGATATCTTGTGTAAGTACAATATCCAAAATGATATTAATGAAAGGAATAACAAATATTTGATTATAATATAATTTTTTTTAATTTCAAAAAAGTGTTCATAGCCATTTTTAATTGGAAAATATTATATTATTAGACTATTTGGTCAATTAGATATTTTTATTTGGTTTTTTAGTTTTTTTTTGTTTACTAGTTTTTTTTTTTATTTAGGAGAGGGAGTAAATTGATTATTATCACTTTCATTCAGGAATTTGTTTTTTATTTATGATCTCTCTTTTGTAATGGAGAATGTGATTGCTCCCATCATTAGATATCTCTTCGAAGGTTATTCAAAACTTCAAGTACTTAGTAGGTACAAGCATTACTCTATTTTGACTAAGAATATTTTTTTTAATGTGTTGAAGTGTCAAACCTGTCCTGCAATTTGAATGTGCAGATCCATTTTTTTGTTTTGTAAAATAACTTTTAAAAAATTTGTCATTGGGGTAGTCCCATGCAGCTGGTGGGGGCTTCCCCCATTGGCCATATGGCCATTTCTGAAGCAATGGTCGGGCAAGGTAGGTTGGGTTGACTGGCTCTGCTTATTTTGCCATCTATTTTAATGCGATTTTTTTTGAGAGAATCTTTTTTCAAGCATTAATTTTCTGGTGATCTTCTGAGAGAGTTTGTGGAGGTTTCTTCTTTGGCAAGTTCAATTGGAACTCACTTGAATATTTCAAGGACCTCTTCCAATGAGTTTTTGTTTGATCAAGCATACTCGTAGATGGTAGAATCTTTATTTGAATAGTATAATATTATTATATATAATGATTGATTGAGTATTTTGTGAACTAAAATAGTTTCTTCAATTAAAATTATTAATAAAATAGTTTAGCTGTTTTTTTATTATTTTGTAAAGATAAAGATTTCTTGTTTAAGTAAAGAGAGAGAGTTTGCATTAGATATTTTTTTTTTTTTTGAATTTGAAACGAGTTATTGTTCAACAAATACCCTACATGATCACTTGAGACTTTTCTTAGACACAAGATATTTTAGTATATCCTATTAAATATTTAATAATTATAAAAAAAATTTTATTATCCTATATTCATGACATTGATTATTTTGTGTGCTATTGACATAGCTAATCATTACTTAAGTTTTATGAGATATACATAAATGTTGTTTTTTGCATATTTAAATATGCATGAAAAACCCTTATATTACATTGATTATAAATATATGATCAAGATTTTCTTCAAAGATAGGAGCTGCTTACATTTGATGAGTTACTTAGATTTTAAATGAGTTCTAGTACTTATAGAAAAGAGATATTCCCCATGTTACTTTATGTTTTTAAGAGGTAATGTTAATTTTTGAAAAAATAAGATTAAAATAGTTATTTATTCTTGAGATATAACATAAAGTCATTATTTCAGTTATGAATTTTTATGGATTATACACATGTTTACTTGATATTAAATTATTGATATTTTCATGAAAAATTTTAGTAAATATTAGATTATTTATTTTTCTTTAAGCTTAATGTTAGAGATATATAGTTATCAGTTAGACAATGTTATGAGTTTTAATAGTTGTTATTTTACTTTTTTTATATTTTTAATGTATGTTATATAACATAGTACCCAATGTATAAATGAGTGGTAATGCTTATTTGGATTTTTGTCTTTTTACTCACGTATTTACATTTTTAATTTTTATTATCAATACACAATAGTCTTCTCCAAACGTTCAACATATACTATTATAAAAAATAATTAAAATATAATTTGGTTATGAATTTTAGTTTTTTACGAATACAATACTATTGAGTTTATTTAATGAGAGTACATGTCATTTTTGAGATGTACATGATTTATTAGATATTTTATAAAAAGTAATACCTTATTTGAGAAAAGAAAAAATATTTTAAAATTGGGTAAAAGGATATGATTATATAGTTTCATTTGTTTTATAGGAATGCAAAGAGATTGAGTATTAAAAAATTAGAGAAACAAAAAGAAGAATATATGATCGTGTATATAATAAATTAAATACTAAAAAAGAGATAATATATCTTTAAGTTAGTTAAATATTAACAGTATGATAGTTTAATTAATAAAGTAGAAAAATTATCTAACCCTGTAGGACACAAGTTTGATCCCTAGGGATTCTAGTAATGTGTCCCAAGATGTCTTTACCAAAAACCATATTTATACTACTAGGATGAAAGTCTTATTTGCTCTCACCCTGAACCATAAGGCTAAGGCTTATATATAGGGATTGAGAGATAATAGGTGATGAGTTAAAGGGAGAGATGAGATAAAAAATCTTAAAGATTGTTAAAATAATAATAAAAAACTAGAGATATAAGTCATATTAGATATATTAATGTTGAAAATAATATAATACTATTGAATAAAACTAATTAGATAGATTATTTTGCAAACTTCTTAAATGAGATACATATTAGAAAATGTAATTAAGCGGCATTTGTTCTTAGGATTGTAAATATTTATATGTTTTATTGTATTGCGTTTTTATTTATTTTTTAATAGTCTGGGAACATCCAACTTGTGCAATGTCTTAATTTTTTTTTTCTCTTTCTCTATATATGTAAATTTATACAGCCATGTATTGATTAAAAATATAGAGAAAATAAATTTATTATTTTATCTTTGTTTACTATTCACATGCACTTCTCCTTCCTATCTTCTCTGTTTGTTCAAAAACCCTAACATAGTAGGTAACTTGGTATCGAAGAGTGGCTTCCAACGAAGGGGCATTGACACTATGGTGCGCATGTGACACTGCATCTCCTGGAATTATTGATGATTGTACAATTTGGAGGTTTGATGGTAGGTGTGCCATTGCACTGTAGATGTCAAACATCCACTTATAGTGGGTGTTTTGGGTTTATTTTTAGATATTGACATCATCGGATGTTCGATAACATAGGTTTGGGTAAACATGATTATTTTTCTCGACGAAATGGTAGCCGATGTGATGGTGGCGCAATGGCAATTATAAAAATTAGTATCCTACATTATTTCTTTTTTGTAAAAAAAAGATTCCCTTGTGTCGGACTGCCTATAATTGCTATTATTCCAAAAAAATATCATTAGTTGATTTTGTATCTCGATTGTTTTATCTTTTTATAAATGTGTGCCTGGTGATGAATTAAGGATGATTAGAATCAATGTAGAACCATTGGGGATGACACCAATGAAGATTGAGGATGGACAATTTTTTTTTTGTACTATATAAGTGAGAGTCTTGTTTGTGACTTAATGATATCCGAATTGTTTATTGAAGAATCTATCTCAAATTGAGAGTAATAAGTAGATGCAAATTGATGCATAACTATTAGTGCATCTATGACAATCAATTAATTTTAGTATATCAAGTATATTTGCTTCTTATAATACTTGTAAGAAGGTTTGAGATATAATTGTTTCGATATATTTTTTAGGAATAATTTCTTTTATATGATATTATTATTTAGGAGGTGTGAATGTGTATATTGACTGACTAGGATGAGGTGACTCACTATGTGCCTCAGATATAGTTGTGGGAGAGGATTGTTAGCATTGTATTGATATCGATGGATCAGACAACATTGAAGAGATTTGGTGAGTAGATATGTACTATTCATTACAGGAATTTATTATGAGGATGATATATTAGTTTATTTGTGATCAAAAGTTTTTTGGGAGAAGATAATTCTATTTCTTCTAGAGTTTTATCAGAGAGTGACTTGGATGACAATATATATATCTAGATCGAGTGCAGGTGGTATGATTAGTTTCAGTACTATGACATCTTTGACACATTATAGTGATGAGAGAACTAGGAGGCCTAACAGAGGTACATTGAGAGGCATGAAGGCATTAATAATTTGTTCTTTCAGTGGGAGGTCATGACATGATACTAGTACTATGTTATATAACATACATGAAGGCATATACGAGCATACTTCTACATATATGAGCACTGTCTTGATATTTTCTATTAACATAATGAAAATACATTGAGAGGCATGATGAAAATTGATGAGTAGTAGGTTCATTGGCTAATATTTATGCTATAGGTAACACCATAATTTTTATTTGAGATTATCGTGACTAATGACCCAAATATATGGGTCAAGGGATACAACAATATTAATGTTAGTCATTTTCTTTTAACACGTATTTTATGTATACTAAAAGTTATTATAATTTATTTTCTATCAGTTATTTTGTGAAGTATCAAGTCCATGACATTATTTTTTTTTGGTGTTTTTATGTAGAATTCTCAGATCTGACAAATGACTTTTATGAAGATTGAGTGAGATGTATTATGACTGTTCTTCTAGAATCACAAGATATCTTCTAGATGCATGCCATTTACACTTGATTGTGATATCTTTTACTAGAGAAATTGAATATTTTAGAGTTGAATATTTTAGAGCTAAATATTAAAGGAATAATTTCTACTGATATTAAGGTGTCCTAATTAAGAAATTATACTAGAGTTTTTTATTTGGCACATCAAGGGGAAAGTAAGAAGAATCTATTCTATCTGATTTGCTCGTTTATTTGGGAACTATGCAGGATGATTATAATATGATAGCTTGAGATATTTTTGTTATTTTTGTTGATAATTATACTTGATTTATATAATTATCAGTATTTAAGAAAAACTTCCAATTTTTTTATGTTTTTATGAAATTTTATGAAAAAAATGAAAATTTAGTTTATATGTGACATTACTATGTTGAGAAGTGATAACATATTAAAATATATATCTTATTAAAATGTTGAGATGGTTCATTAAATGTCATGTGCTGATGCTTATATACAGAATATGATAACTGAGAGAAAGAACTGACATTTAGTTAAGATGACTATGATACTCCGATTTTATAGGAGTGTGCTTAGATGTTTTTGCGGAGATGTAATATTAACTGTTAATTTTCTAATCAACTGGATACTATTCTTTGTAGATCCTATCTTATTTGAACTTGTTTATTCCATAGATAAAATTTTTAATCTTTCATTTAAAATATTTTAGGTATATTTATTTTTAGTATATTTCATCATGCAAGGAGAATATGACTGCATGTGCTTTTAAATTTGCCTTTATTGGATATTGTTGTACTCAAAATGAGTGTGTATGTGTATATATATATATATATTATTCATCAGAGTTTAGAAGAGTTATTATGAGGGATAATGTCATGTTCTTTGAGGATGATTTTTTTGATGTCTCAATTCAAGAAAAATTATTTTCATATATTGTAGCAGTATGCTCATTTTTTTTCTTGGTGATTATTTTATATAAGGGAGTATTGATTGACCATGCTCTTATATGTATGCTTGATATGAATAGTACAATTAGTTTTGAAGAGAGTTGTGACATCTTTTCTAGGACACTATATTTAGGTGATGAGACTAGTGTGAGTGTTCCATTTGACACGATGTATGAGTCTCCCCATGAGAGGGAGATATGGGTTATAAGATTTGATGATTTCAATTTAAAAGCATATACTAAATGAATATGTTAATAATTTGTTTTCGATTGTATTAATTGATCAATCTTTAGAGTAATGATTTAGATTTTACTAATATATAATGGAAGAAATCAAAGATGTGTTGTACTTAGTTCCTTATTCTCATGTGGTTATGATGATGATTATTTGGTAATTATTTTTTATTGTAACATCGTATAGATGAATTGTGTATCAACTAGATATAAGAAATATGTTGTCGAGGAAGAAATATTCATGCATCAACTATTAGAGATCACTATTTATGAGAGCATATATATGATGTGCAAATTGTGAAGTTATTTTATGACATAAAGTAGTTTCTTAGGAAATAATCTAGTAAATTTTTTTTGACACTTATTATGTTTGGTCTTAAGTGATATTTGTAGGATTATTCTTATTTTTTTTACGTTGATTATGAGGTTAGTATGTGATATTATTTATATATGTTAATGATATTTTGATTATAAGAGATTTTCAATTGAGTATGTCTCAACTTAATTATTTTTACATATTGAGTTTTGGATGTAGAATTTGGGATGTTTTTAGGTATTTTTTGAGTATAGAGGTTGGATACTCGAGATATGATTTTTTTTTGAGGAGATGCACTTATGATATTTTATCCGATCTGTGCTGAGTATGTATGATTGTATACTTATTGACTCACCACCTGATCTAAGTATATTTTTTGTAGATATTAATTTATCAATTAGTTTTACTAGATATATGATGATTGTAGGAAAATTAATTAACTATAATTAGATCATATATTACTTATGTTGTTAGTATAATATAATTATTTTCTAAACCTTTCTAAACAAATTCATATAGATGTAGTGTTTATGATAGTTATGTGAAGAAATTTTTGGATGTGAGATCATGTTTAGTGATCTTAGCCATAGTTGAACAGAGATCTATTTAGATTTTAGTTAGATGTATCAATTGGGCTAGGCGGCTTGGGCATGGTCCATGGCATGGATCGGTTTAGTCGTGCCTAGCCTAGCATGACATAGTTCAACATCGTGCTGGCCCTTGGCATGGCTCATGCCATGCTAGGCCGGCACGAGCTGTGCTTCATGCTGGGATAGGCATGACTTGTGTGTCTGGTCTGGTGCCATGGTCCACTAGCCCGAGGACTCGGGACTATCTATGGTGGATCATGGGTCACGAGTCAAGTCTTGATGCATGACTGTCCGATGGGGTGAGTTTATAAAAAAATTTGGTCACATAAGTTGGATATTGCTTATATGGCTATTTGTAATTGGCTAATTATGCTTCCATTGCCACTCGTTACATTTTTGTGCAATGGACTTTTGACAGGTACAATGACAAGTTGCACCTATTAAATCTCATTTTATAGTAGCCATCAAATTGATTCTAACAGTTACTATGACCTGAATATGATAATTATCGTGATTCTAGCCATTTTTTAGTAATAAACATTCATAAAAAAATATTTTTTTAAATAAATTTGACTTTTTTTTCTCTAAAAATAGAGAAGAATAAATTTTGATATTTATTCTCAATTTTTTTCTCTTTTTGACTCTTTCAATTTATCTAATTTATGGCTCTCTATCATCTTTCTTTAGCTTTATATAATATACATATTTGATATATTATACTATTTTTTGTATTTGAATTTATGGTTTATGCTTGCACATATGAGATAAATGGTTAATGGTGGTGTGTGTGTGCCTGTCAGCTTGTGCAACATTGCAACTTGCTTGCCTCTAGGTTAGAATACAACAAAATGGTCTCGGGTATATTAATTTTTTAATTTCTTTGTTATAGTGCTAGTTTGTGTTATTTTTTTTAGTTTCATAATTTATTTAAAAAATATATATAATTAAAAAAATATTATATAATGAATTTAATAATAATGAGTATGATATTGACATATATGTAGATAATAATTATAATTCTATCAAAAGATTCAAGGTGAAAATTATATTTTTTCCAACGGTCTCGACTCAAACTTATATGCCACCTAAAAAATAAAAAATTAGGTAAACAAATATAGTATGATCACACTTTAAAATAATAAAGTGTATATTGTAAAAATAAACTTATATATCATCTAGGGGTATTGATAAAAAATTAGCATAATATATATTATTATATATATATATAAGTACGTGTGAGACTGAGCACCTAAAATGAGATGCCGATCAATGTACTAAAAAATGTAGTGCATTATATTTGAGGTGGATTTTGTTCAATTTCGTTGACACCCTCTCCTTGATATACTATAATGATGTTGAGAAAAAAAATATAACTAAATCGATTATTATCATGAGTCTCTCGATTAGATTTTTGAAAGATCATAGAGTGCAGTCATATTATGCAGATTTACTTTTAGCCTATTTATCATTGAATTCTTATATTTTTACATAGAAATGAAATAATAAAATATTATAAATTTAAAAAAAATAATTAATAATTAATGAATTTAGGAAATATAATAGATTGATATTTGTGATGTCTGATATATTGACTAGTAACGATGATATATCATTTGCATGTCTCACCGCTAACTATTTAGAGTTTAAATGGAAACTTAATAAAATAATATTAATTTTTTTTAAAAATTTTCATTTTCATGATGATCCTGTCATATATGAGTTTATAATGCCGATTTTTAGGGATTATTCAAATCTAGAATAAAATATTTAGTATCATTTTTGATAATTTTTTTAATAATAGAATACCTACTAGTATGTTAGGATTATTAGAGACGAGTTATTAGGTAAAATATTTCATGTTAAGTATATGTGTTACGTGATTAATTTCATTGTACATGTGATAATTAAAATTACATTTTCACACACTAGTAAAAATAAGAAATATACTATAATATTTTAGGATGTCTAACAGACAACAAGAGTTTAACAGTTTATGTTTGTTTGAATAGCTAAAAAAAGAGAAACATTCAAATGTATGTGAGACACCATTGAAATTATACTTGTCTTATGTTGAAGTCACGTATTAATTACTTTAATAATAAAAGTAATTATTTTATTATTGATTATTTAGGCTGAGATATAAGAATTTCATTTAATAAATTTTTAAAAATTTTTTATGACACGATGAATATGTATTCATTTGTGTACACTCTCATCACTTGTATTGTACAAAGTATATATACTATGTTAGTAGCATATTTAGAAAGTATAAAGATCATCTTTTATTTAGTATTATGGTTGTTAAGATATAAATCAAATATTTAAAATATTGATCTTTTATTCCAATTTTATATTATTTTACTGTCGTTATGAATCATAGGATTAATATAGAAGAGGTATAAAATATTTTGATATATATATCTATGTGCATGAATCAAGTACACAAATTTGAATAGTTCATTCACAAAAAATTAACAAATTAGATTTCATATTATTACACTAGGTATGGTAGTTATAGCCATGATCTGAATATGAATATGAAAATTATATTTAGATGTTGTATATGGTTTATTTTGATTATCTGTTTTATATAATTGAATATGTCTCTGTTTTAATATTTTTATGTAAGTCTAGGAAAAAAAAATATTAAGAGGCTGGGAATACATCAATAGTACAATAATAGGGGTATCGCTGCCCGGTTAGCAGGCCGAAGAAAATTTTGAAGCAAAGCCTGACCGTAGAGGTGTCAACCGGGCCGGGCTGGCCGGGTTTGGCACGAGGCACGCCATGATTTGGTCGTGCTTGGACCGGCACGGCACGTGAATTTCTCGTGCTCGTGCCTGTCCACGGCACCAACCATGCCGTGCCTTGCTAAGGCCAACCGTGCCTCGTGCCGTGCCTGGCCCGGCACGGTACCATGGCTGGCCCATTGGCACTGTACCTCTGTTCGAACCGAGAAACCCTAATTTTTTTTAAATTAGGATTTCAGCGGTGTGGCGGCACGATGGTGCTCGTCGAAATCCTTATTTTTTTTAAATTAGGAGTTCGGTCGTGCGGCGACGTGATGGTGCGTGGTTCCGTGGATGACGGCGTTTCAGTGCGTGTTGAAATCCTAATTTGCAAAAAATAGGATTTCTCGGCACGAACCTGGTAGATTTGTGCCGTGGACTCGTGCCGGGCTGGCTTTTACAGAACCGTGCCGGGCCAGGCACAGCACGGTATAGTAACCGTGTCTGGCCCGACATGAAAGCACGGTCGAGCCGGCTAAAAATGTGCTGGGCAGGGCCGGCACGTCCCGTTAGATACCTATACCTGGCTCGTCCGAGTGATCTGACCTACTTCGGTTAATTAAACTGAGAAATTGTTATTTAAAAATACATTTTTTACTATTTTTTTTGCTCTATGAATTTTCTTCCGTCGGATTGTTTTCTATATCTTGCTCTCTATAATTTTTTTACCCGATTGCTTCACATACTTAAGAACATTTTGATTTAGTTATAATCTGTAAATTTATAAGTATTTTTTTTTTGTGTGGATGTAGCTAGTCGTGTTGAATGATTAGTGAACTACGTTATTTTATGTGTTCTGTTGTGGTTTGTGTTTGTGCTGTGGTTTTGTATACTGTCGTGGTTGTGAATATATCGTTTGCTGTTTTTTTGTTTTCTTCTTTTCGTCTGAATTTGTGAAATCATAAACGTGAAAGCAGAATTATCTAACATTGGGGATGATAACTTCTCTATTCAGTTAATCAGGGGCAAATGATGAGATGATCCATTGAATATAAACAAGTTGTCTTGGTACGTAGATATTGATTACTGTTCTATCGTATTATATGATGGTAAGAATTTGAATATACACATCTATGTATCACGTTTTATTTAAGATAACATGTGATCTACTGATCTCTTCGGTGTCTAATGTAAAATAAGTCTTCTTTTTTTTATGGCAGTTAATATCATTTTAGATAAGAAATCAAAATTAATACTCAGATATCATAGTAGTACTTACATGCATGAATGACTGAGAAGATTCTATGTTGAACATTTAGTATAATACGCAAGAGATTATGGTAGATGATAATTCATGCGACGTAAAGATAAAGAATATTGAGGGCACTCACAATATCGTCAGACGTATTTAGAGCTGTCAAACAGGCCATGCTGTGTTGTCACATCTCATTTTTTCTCGGTACGGCCTTGCCATTGTGTTGTTTCATGCACGACACAGTTAAAATCTCATGTCGTGCCAGGCACAACATGGTTCGTGGTCCACCGGCCCAGCACGACACGGTGGGCACAACAAATGGCACGACCGTGCCTATCATGCTCAGCCTCTTGACCATCCAATTACAATCAACTACGTGGTCAATTTTTTTTTTAAAAAAATAGATTGCCTCGTGATGGTGTGGTCAAATTTAAAAAAAATCATGCGGGTTTACGGTGTCGTTGCTATAGGCACACAAGCCATGCTTGGCATGACATGGCTCATGCCGGACTAGCATGGCATGAACCGTGCCAAGGCTGGCCCGGCCCAGCCCGAGGCATGGTTCCAGACCATGTCATTCAGAGCCAGGCAATGTTGAATTGGGCCGAACCACAGGCCGTGCTTGGGACTCTGGCTCGTATGACACATTTAGACGTATCATAATAATGATGATTTACATCATCTATAGTACCATATTGCAGATACTGATTAATTTTTGATATTTCTTAATTCATGTGATACTTATACAGTTCTACAATATTATTGTTTATTTAATTTTGAGATTTTATTATTTATTTTGATTTATGTATTATTATCTATTAATGTATGCATTATGTATTGTATTAGATATTGAATTTGATTGTACTTTTAAATTTTTATCGTTTTAATTTTTATTATTTTTTTATTATTTGATTTATTTATTAATCTTTTAATTTAAATAAATTTAAATAATTATAAATCATATTAGGATTTAGGATTAGGGCAAAAAAAAGGCTAGTTTGTGCTTGCCTAATCCAGCATGAACTAGCACGGCCTGCTGTATGCTCAACACGACCCTGCGCTATGCGGGCCAATTGTGCCTGCCGGCCTTGCCGGCTAGTTCTCGTGCCATGCTAGTCACAATTTGTTTGACACATCTAATTCTAGTTGTGTTCATGTAATTATTGAGAGAAGATTTATCTCTAGTTTTTATATTTTTTTTGTAGGTAATTTTCTCTTTGAAAAATAAGAAGAGAAAGTTGTGTTGAGATCCAATGCAGATGCATTATACAGAGCTATGGTATTAGCTAATTGCGAGCTGTAGTAGACTAGTCATTTTTTGGAGGAGCCTGTCCTAACAATTCAAAGAACGATGATATTTTACTGTGACAACTAAATAATTTGACATGTTGATGCCAACCCAGTGTTTCATGAATGAATGAATCATATCATAATTGATTATTATTTCATTTGGAAAAAAAATTTAGGATGATTTGATTGCTACACCCTATGTACCTATTAGCGATCAGGTTGTAGATATTTTTACGATGATTCTTAGAGGATCACATGCTACATATCACAATTCATCTCTTCCAAGTTGATGATTTGTGATATGTATGTCTCAACTTAAAGCGAGTGCTGAATTTTTATTTGTTTTTTATAATTTGGGAATACCTAATTTGTGGGATCTCGCAAACTATATATATATGATCATATATTGATTAAAAACATAGAAAAAACAATTTTATCATATTTTCTTATTTTTTTATGGTTCATGCGCACTTATCTCCCTCTCCTCTCTGTCCGTTCAAAAACCCAAACTTAGTACGTAACAATAGTGTTACTGAAAATAATTGAATTTTATAAAACTCGTTTGACATATAGAAAAGTCTAGCAAACATTGATATATAATAGTTAACCATGTTATTAAATAAAAATAAATTTATGATTGTTCAAATGTTAAGTTATAATATAAACTTCTCAAAAATGAAATATAAATAGGAAATTAAACAATTTAATAGTATATAATGAAATATTGGACTTTATGTCAGATTGGTTTACTACAAAAATTGTATTCTAGTTTAATTACTTATAAAAAATACAGAGAAAATTTAAAATATGTGGACATGGTTTTTATTTACTTGAAATACATATATTAGAATTTCTGAGAGTTTTGTTTGTTATGTGCTTAGAGAAAAAATAAATTCTTGTTATTATTGATTTTATTAAGAATATTATTACAATTTTATATTTATACATTTGTCTTTTTATTTGGATTTTTATTATATGCACGAGCATACTCAATATGTGGGCTATCCTCATCCAAGTTAGAGTAGAGGCTATTTATGGTAATCTCTAATGTATTTGATTTTAGATTGTGATATTGTATTCATTTTGATTATTTAGCTATTTATGAATATTTTTATTTTCTTTAATTGTAATATGATATTAGAGATTTTTTTTTTCCAAAAAACTTAGGGTTTCCTAAAAAATTATGGTTTTATGTGCCATAGATAGATTCATTTTGGCGCAGCTCACCTCTGCCACATTTTGACAAGAAGATTTCACCAAGTGATGATGGTATTCTATTATCTACAATCACTGTTTGCACCCATCAATGTCTGAATTGCTGTAGGGACATATATGCCAACAACTTCAATAGAGTATCGACATCATCTACTATCATTGGTTGTTTGTGCCACTACATGCTATCACACGTCTTCTCTATTGGTTTTGGAATTAGGGTTTAATGGGGGTGTGTAGAATTATTTCGGGCATAATTGTTTTTTCTGATAGATTATGTGGCAAACAAAAGAAAGAAAGGAAATATAATTTGTCGATTAGAGTGTTAACTCATCGTTGGCATTATTTGAGGGAGCAATGATGTTCTATATGGTACTTGTGTGCACTCACTTGAGATTCTTTCTTAAATACATATATTATAGTAAGAAATAACATACTAAAAAGATGTGTTGATAAATATTTTACAAGAGGAGGCTAGAGGCATTTCATGATGTTGAGAGATATGTTGGCTACCAAAGCTATTGGGGGTTCTCACAGAGCTTTCCCATTATGATGTTTACTTAGATGTGTCAAATGGGTCATGCCGTGCTGGCACGATCTGTTTCAGAGAGCCTAGCCGTGCCATTCATGGCATGAAAAAGTTTACACCTGGTCAACACGACATGTTTGGCTCACAAAATGCCCAGTTGTACTAGGCAAATACGAACTAGATTATATTGTCTTGGCCTTTGGGCTGAAATTTTAAATTAAATAAAGTATATTTTTTTAAAAATTTAATTTGTTACTGAATTATTTTTTTAAAAAAATATTACAGATTAAAAAATTTTTAAAAAATGCAAAATTTAAAAAAAAATTTTGACATTCTGCATTTACATCTTGCAATCTTGTTCTATTGGAATTAAATAATAAACAATTTATATTATTTTATAAATAAAAGTAGAATATAATATATACATTGAATAATATATATTTATAAAATACGATGAAGTGAAACATAACTATATAATAATAAGTGCAATACAATAATAATATATAAATAATAATGAAATAAACAAATGATAAAAATAAAGCATAGTACATAAATCATTTTATCGTAATTATATAAAAAAATTAAAAAATCACTCAAATTATCAATCAGTGTCTATGATATGGTAGTGTGGATGTAGTTGTAGATCTTAATCATATATGTGTCTGTAGATATCGATATTGGTGGTCTCAGTATTCTCTATCTTTGTATCTAAAGAATTATTATTTGTTATCATCTCTTATATCTTATTTTGAATGTTCAATTTTGAATTTTGAATTTTTCTAGTTTTTTATACATTCTAGTGTATCTATGATATTTGGTCGCAATCTCAATTTCATATTTGAAATAACATTGATTATCACAAAAAAGTAGATTTCGATGCTGTGCTAGATCCAAGAAGGGTCCATAGTTCATATGTTATCTTAGCTAGTAAAAGATAGATGAATTTCTATGATTTTTATCAAAGTAAAATGTTTAAATTTTTATTATTATCATATTATAGGATATAATAATAATTGGTATCTAAATTTTGAGATAACTCGCTCGTTTTTAACGAACTACCCTATCATCTGTCTTAGTTAATTAAATGGTGAAGTCATCTCTAAATATGGTGTCCGTGTCCTTGGAGCCTGACAATAATTATCATATCCAGTGTTGTAATATATAAATAAGTTAGTTAATTTTTTGGGAAGAAAATTTTTAGCTTGGTATCTTTGGTTCATGCATATAAATTTGTATGTCAAAATATTATTATTCTTTTCACTTTACTCATAGGATTTTTATCGACAATTAAATAATACAGAGTTGGAATATATTACTAGTATTTTAAAAATTTGATTTTTATTTTATGAGTCGTGATAATAAATATAGGATAATATTTGTACTTGTTAAACATGTTACTAATATTATATATGCACTTAATTACAATGTAAGTGGTGATAGTATACATATATGAATACTTATTTTTCTTGTCATAAAAAATATTTAGTAATTAAATAAAAGTAATTTCTGTATTTTAATTTAAATCATCAATAACAAGTTTATTATTTTTATTATTAACGTAGTATAATATCGCGTATTTGTAGTCAATACATGAGTTCAACATAATATAAGTATAATTCTAATGATGTTTAATATTCGTTTCAATTTATTTTTTTAGGCTCACAGATAAATAAAAATTATTAAACTTTTAGTCTGTTATACATTTAAAGATATTTTAGTTAATTTTTTATCTTTTTAATATGAGAGAAATAATATTCATTTTTGCATGTGCTATCATGTTAATTATGCGATATATGTATCTAACATGAAAAATTTTACCTAATGGTATGTCTAATTATTTTAATAAATATATTGATAACTATTTTATTATTAGAAGTATTATTAAAATTAATATTAAATATTTTATTTTGAATATTATATTTTTTAAAAATTCATATCATACACTCATATATGACAATGTCATTATTATAATATAGAATCTTAGAAAATTCTAATTTGTTTAAGTTTTTATTTGAATCTAAATAGTGGTCAGTAAAGCTTATAAATGAATCATTATCATGACTAGTTTAGATGTCAAATTTGATTTCTTCCAAAATTACAAATATTTGTAGCAGAGAGAAAAAATAAAAAAAATGTTAATGAAAATCAAATGTCATATCAAATAAATGAAAAACATATTAGAAATTTATGTTTGGAAATAAAATTGATATCATTCATTATAATTTATAAATTTATATCTTTTTTACTAATTTTATATGTTTATTTATTTTTCATTAATTATTTGTGGATAAATATTTTAGATATTGCTGTAATGACATAAATATTAATATTTTGAACCTCATAAAAATTTTAAAATTAAATATATTTGAAGAAAAATAATACTGAGATGAGTGATTATCTGAGAAATCTTATATTGCACATATCTATTGGATGTCATGCCTTGATGCAATATCAAGTGTTTTCGTCAAGTTATTTACCTCTCACAGACCACATGTTGAAGTGAGAGATTTTTGCTACATTTTAATGAAAGAATATAATTAATGTGTTTTTATTATAATACTTATGTTTGATCAATTTTTTTGATAAATATTTTAGAACATTGTGGATAATATTTTCAAAATTATATTTTATCATCTGACATATTTTTAAATGTTCTATAGATTCTAAAACTAATACACCAGTTTAGTGTTTGGTGGGAGGTAACATTTGGCGAAGTATAAATCAAAAATTTTTGAATTATTATTTTTAGATATTAAAATTAATATTTTTATTCTTCTTGCAATATTTCTTGCTCAAAAATATATGTTTTTTTATCCAACACAATAATATGAAGAGAAGATCATATAGAACTTCAATTAATGAAATATCGGATAGATAATGAAAAAAGATATAAAAAATCATATCCAGTTGATAAGCCTCTTGCTTTAGTATAAAGTCGGGAAGAAGTTAATATCTTGATATTCTTAATAATGAAAGTTGGGGGAACCGCCCCATGAGTTTTGTACTCGAGACTTACTACCTTTGAAAAATGATACTTGTCATTATGCTAAGACATGATAACTTGCATCATATACTTGTAATACGAGATATGAGGTCTAACACAAGACATGATCTCAAATATTTTAGTTTTTGTTTATATTGAAAATGTGTTTTAATGAATGTCATGATTTGATTAATTATGCTTATTATCTCTTATTTATTTTAATTTTTTTTGAATAATCTTTCTTTTTTTCTTAAGATTTTTTTTTTTTGTGATGCGCTGACTGATACGCATAGACAAGTCTTCACAAGTGTGCAATAAAATACAACAAAAAGAGCAAATCAACTTTATAATATATTTATCAGCAATATGATAGTCTGATTGGTAAAGGGGGTAAGATCGCTCAACACTAGGGAAACCAGCATGATCTCCAGGCATGCTGGATACACATCCACATGGTATATTTGTCATTCATTCTACTCATAATACTGCAGCAATGTGAGCCTTGTCTACTCCGACCATGGGGCTCCAAGGCTCATATGTGGGAGGGCTGAGGGAGAATATGAGATGAGTTGGGGGGGACAATCTCATAGTACACCTTATCTTCTTTTTGTGTCCACTTTGTCATTTTTATATAGTGCAGGCTATGCTTGTGCATCCTGATAAAAATAAGGGAAGTGCTCTAGCAAGCGAATCTTTTAAGAAGCTTCAATGTGCTTATGAGGTTTGCCTCTGAATTCCACTAAATTTATTGCTTCTTCCTTTTTTTCTGAAGTGGGCGTGTAACTTGTCATTACATGTGTGTAGGTTCTTGCTGATTCCGCAAAGCGCCAGGACTATAATGAGCAACTATCGAAGGAAGAGTTTGACACTAGAAATGTTTGTTTGTTTGTTTGTTTGTGTGTGTGTTTGTGTGCGCATGTGTATGTGTTTAGAGTTTTATCATCACAATGTGATCATATTTGGCTGACGAGCAGGAAGGTTCATTTTGCTCGGAAGAGTCGAGGAGAATTCAATGCACAAAGTGTGGAAACTCACATGTATGGGTGTGCACCAATAGAACAAAAGCCAAGGGAAGATGGTGCCAGGTTAGCCTTTTTGACTCTTGGGCTGTGATGGTTCTTTTGTTATGATATGAACTGCTCTTGACATTAGGATTGCTGCCATTATCATCAAGCTAAGGATGGAGATGGATGGGTGGAAAATGAAGGCTCATTGTTCTTCGATAAGCCTCATAGAGTTAACCTTCCCTCTCTATTCAACCTCCTCTCTCTCTCTATTTAACAACCTTCTCTCTATGAGCACGGCATCATTACAATGAAATTTCATAGGTGGAGATTCCTCGAGCATTTGTTTGTGCAGAGAGCAAGATTTTTGATGTATCAGAATGGGCAATTTGTCAGGGAATGGCTTGCCGGGCTAACACACATAGGCCGAGCTTCCACGTGAACATGGTTGCATCGCAGAAGACCCAACCCTGCAACTCGGCTTGGTATCCATGGGACTTAGATGCAAAAATGAATAGCAATGATAATGATGATGATTTTGAGCTTTGGCTTCGTCACATCCTTTCTTCCGGCCTCTTCTCCGAGACCTGTAAACAGAGAAAAAGTTGGAGTCCATTTAAATCTCATCAAAAAAAGCTTAAAAAGCAATGGAGAAGATCTTGATTCTCACTTTTTTTGTGTGGCTTAGCTGTATCCCTTGATATTGAAGGAATTGTCAAGTGGGTTATTTAGGCTCTTTTGTTGTTGTTGGGGGATAATGAAGGATATAAAGAGAGAGAGGACCACTAAATAGATACTAGAATGTTAATTAATCCTCTTGCTAGGATAAAGAGTATGTAGTATAGCCATTAGTTGGTTAGCTACATTTATCTAACTTCGGTTTCTTGTTAAAATTCTGTGATGTTTTTGTTATTCTTAAAAATGTAATGTAAGTGAACAATTTGAAACACATGCATGTGTTTGTGTATGCTTGTGTTTTTTTAATGTTTATATATTTATTAAAGATTGAGGTCTTGTATTGATGTGATGATATGTGTTTTTGTTCAAGTGTGGTGGTCTTGGGTTTGATACGCATCAATCACAACATTTGAATTTTAAAGATAAAATTATGAAGAGAATAATGTATGATAAATCACATACTAAGTGAGATCTTTATGCACTTGGTATTTTATATATATAATATTAATGTTATCATCAATAAAAAAAATCATTTGATACTCATTTGTTTTAACTATAAATTGGAGGGGGGGGGGGGAGAAGGGGGAGAGGGAGAGAGTGGGAGAGAGATGGAGAGGGAGGGAGGGAGAGGGAGAGCAAGTGAGAGAGAGGAGAGATAGAGGGGGGGGGGGGGGGGGGGGGTGAGAGATGCACAAAGAGAGAAAGATATAGAGAGAGCGGGAGAGAGACACAGAGTGGGGAGGTAGAGAGAGGGAGGGAGAGTGCGAGACGAAGGGATAGAGAGAGAGAGGAGAGAGAAATGGACAGAGAGAGAGAAATGGACATAGAGAGAAAGAGAGATAGAAATGGACATAGAGAAAGTGAGAGATGGACATAAAGAGAAAGGGAGATAGAGGGAAAGAGAGAGGGTGAGAGTGGGAGAGAGAAAGAGAGGGTGAGAGAGGGAGAGAGAGAGAGTGTGAGAGAGGGAGAGACGGAGAGAGAGAGGGAGAGATCGAAAGAGATAGGGACAGAGAGGGAGAGAGAAAGAGAGGGGGAGAGAGAGGGAGAGAGAAAGAGAGGGTGAGAGAGGGAGAGAGAGGGAGAGGGTGAGAGAGGGAGAGAGAGAGAGGGGGTGAGAGAGGGAGAGAGAGGGGGAGAGAGAGGGAGAGAGAAAGAGAGGGTGAGAGAGGGAGAGAGGGGAGAGGGTGAGAGGAGGGAGAGAGAGAGAGGGAAGAGAG
>JAREIK010000969.1:675702-686871 GCA_029783825.1 Sapria himalayana | reverse complement strand
AGGGAGAGGGTGACAGAGAGAGAGAGGGAGAGGGTGACAAAGAGTGTGAGGGAGAGAGTGTGATGGAGAGGGAGAGAGAGAGAGAGAGGTAGAGAGAGTGAGAAAGGAAGAGAGAGAGAGAGAGAGAGGGAGAGATAGAAAGAAGGAGAGTGAGAGGGAGAGAGAGAGGGGGGGAATAGCGTGGTATGGAAAAGGGAGGAAGAAAGAAAGATAAAGGGATAGAGAGAAAGATAGTGGCAGTGACTTAGAGTGACAAAGAGGGGGGGGGAGGGAGAGGGAGAGGGAGAGAAATAATGAGGGAGAGAGAGAGGAAACGAGCTTGGGAGAGAGTGGGAGGGAGAGAGAGAGAGGGGGAGCAAGGAAGGGAGAGACATGGAGAGGGAGAGAGAGAGAGAGGGAGGGAGAAAGAGAGAGAGAAAGGGGGAGAGAGAGGGAGGAAGAGAGAGGGGGGAGAGAGGGGAGAGATAGATAGAGGAGAGAGATAAAAAGAGGGAAAGATATGGAGAGTAAGAGAGAGAGAGAGGTAGAGAGAGATGGAGAGAGAGATAGAGAGGTAGAAAGAGAGGGATGAAGGGAGACAAAGTGAGGTAGAGAGAGGGGGAGGGGAGATAGAGAGATAGAGATAGATAGATAGATAGAGAGAGAGAGAGACAAGAAGAGAGAGGGGGAAGGGAGAGGGGTGGAGAGAACGAGAGAAAGATAGAAAGAGGAAAAGATATAGAAAATATGAGAGAGAGAGGGAGGGAGAGTGAGAGGGGTGGAGAGACAACGAGAGAAAGATAGAAAGATGAAAAGATATAGAAAATATGAGAGAGAGAGAGAGGGAGGTAGAGGGGAGGAATGGTGATAGAGAGGGGGGGAGGAGAGAGAGAGAAAGTGAGAGAGGGAGGAAGAGGGAGGTAGAGAGAGATAGTGAGAGAGTGAGAGGGAAGAAGAGAGGGAGAGGAAGGTCTTCAGAAAGAGATATAGGGAAAGGGGGAGAGGGGGAGCATAGAGAGAGGAAATCGAGAGAAGATAGAAAGAGAGATAGGGAGAGATAGAGATGGAGAGAGAGAGATGGAGAGTGATAAGAGGAAGAGAGGGAGAGGGGGGGGAGAGAGAGGTTGAGGGAGGGAGAGAGAGAGAGAGAGTCAATGGAAAGAGAGAGGGAGAACGAGAGGGAGAAAGGGAGAAAGATAGAGGTTGGAGATAGAGAAAGGCAAGGAGAGAAAGAGGGAGAAAAAGAGTGTGTGACAAAGAGAGGGACGGAGAGAAAGAGAGAGTGTGAGAGAAGGAGAGAGAGAGAAAGAGGCAAGGAGAGAGAGAAAGTGAAAGAGAGAGAGAGATATATATATATATATAGATATATATATATAGTGTGTGTGTGTGTGTGTGTGTGGGAGAAAGATAGAGGGGGAGGGAGGAAGAGCTAGAGAGATAGAGGAGAGATAGAGGGGGAGGGAGGGAGAGTTAGAGAGAAAAAGAGGAGAGAGGGGGGGAGAGAGAAAGAGAAAGGGAAATAGAAAAAGAGAGAACCAGAGAGAGGGAGAGAGAGGGAGAGAGAGAGGGGGAAAGCAAGAGAAAGTAGGAGAGAGTGAGAGAAAGGGATAGAGATAGAGAGAGTGAGGCAAAGAGAGAGTAGAGAGAGGGAGAGAGGTGTTGGGTTTCATGATACATAACCCAATTGAAAAAAAAATAATTTATCACGTACCCAGAACAAGGATCTATATAATTTGATTAATTTATTATTTAGGATTTTCAAAACCTTACCTCGTTTGATCGGATTTATATGTCTTCAAATGGATGGGTCCTCTACTAGCATCACATGAACAAACCTTCAACCAACATGGATGTGTATGTGCTAGCAATGTTCTTGATTGTCTCACAATCAAGAATGAATAAACTGTATTTTGTTTTTCTCTCCATCTTTAGATAAACAAATTTGGTGGATGGAATAATATATAGTGTTGTGTGAAACCATATAGAATATGAGATATATTTAGAGTTCCGAATTTGGGTTTCACTTACCAATACCCTTTTTGGTATATATTCCATTTTTAATTTTGATTTGATTTAGATAACAATTACCTTAAATAAAGATAACAATTATATCAAATAATTATAATTTATTTATTAAGATAATTACAAACAAAAATATATTTATTTATTTATTAAGATAACAATTATCTTAAATATAAATAAATAAATATATATACCTTTTACACACACACACACACACACACGTGTGTAGTGTGTGTGTGTGTGTGTATTATAGAGTTTGAATGGGCTTGGTAAACCCATATTAGTTTTGGATCTGATTTAAGTGTGTGACCTTGTAGGTTCACATGACATTGATATTGAGCATTAAATCTTTATTTAGGCCTGTAAGTCATAAGTGACATCTAGCATGACATTATGACTACTCAAGTCATGTGAAGACTAATATTCTGACAACCAAATTTATAGTGAATATTGTAATCCTTTTGTCACATAATATCTTGAATGAATATAAGGAATAGTTTTTGTCATCCTTATATATAATTCAATCATATTATTTCTTTATTCCAAGTTGACCGATAATGATAACTCTTTATCAATTCACTTTAGTAAGGTCGTGCACCCTCCTCATTCTATCTTATTAAGGGGCCCATTGATATCTTACTCAAGTTAAATAATGTAAAAATTCTTTCTCAATCACTCACTTTCCTCACATAACTCATTTTATTTACAACAACAATCTATTTAACCACCTGGTTAAAGACAATGTTAGATTGTGTCAAAATATAAAATAGTTATATATATATCCATGATGATTGTGAGATCAAATGATTAAATCAATATTACTCTGATAAGAATTACTTATGAAAATAATCTATGTAGTATTCTCATAGTAGGTCAATCCAGTACATCATTTCTTTAATAAGTACATATGAGTTGACTTAATATCCCATATTCATGATTAGTAAAATAAAATCATCAATCAACACCATACTAGCCTTTATTCATTATTAGTTCAATAATAATAATAAATGACTAGGGATAATATGAATAGAAATCATGTTATATTTAAGGGTTTTACTATCAAACCACATGCTTGATGGCATTATAATGAATTAACAATTAAAGTGATTATCATAATATAAAATGATAAAGTCAAAATATGGTCATACATGATTGATCTAGTGCATATCACTAACAAGAGGGGGGGGGGGGGGGGAAAGAGAGAGTGTGCGAGAGAGAGAGATCACAAGGGTGGGGGTGGAGAGAGAGTGGAAGAGAGAGGGGGGGGGGATAGGGGGAGAGTTTGGGGGGGGGGAAAGAGAGAGTGTGCGAGAGAGAGAGATCACAAGGGTGGGGGTGGAGAGAGAGTGGAAGAAAGAGGGGGGGGGGAAGGTGGAAGAGAGAGGGAGGGTCACAGAGAGATGGAGAGAGAGAGATAGGGGGAGAGGGGGGGGGGAGGGAAGGTGGAAGAGAGAGGGAGGGTCACAGAGAGACATAGAGAGAGAGAGATAGGAAGAGAGAGATGAGAGAGAGAGAGAGATGGGAAGAGAGAGATGAGAGAGATATAAATAGAAAGAGAGAGAGAAAGAGAGGGAGAGATAAATTAGAGGGAGAGAGAGGGAGATAGATATAGAAAGGTAGAGAGAGAGAAGGGAGAGATAGAGGGGGAGAAATTAGGAGGTAGAGAGGGAGATGGAGAGAGAGGGGGAGGGAGGGAGATGGAGAGAGAGGGGGAGGGAGGGAGATGGAGAGAGAGTGAGAGAGGGAAAGAGTTAGATAGAGGGGGGGAGAGAGAGAGAGGAAAAGAGTTAGATAGAGGGGGAGAGAGAGAGAGATGAAAAGAGAAAGAAAGGGTGGGAGAGAGAGAGAGGGAGAGGGAGGGAGGGAGAGAAAGAGAGGGAGAGTGAGAGAGGGAGAGGGAGAGAGAAAGAGAGGGTGGGAGAGAGAGGGAGAGGGAGAGAGAGAGAGAGGGAGGGAGGGAGGGAGAGATGAGAGGGAGAGAGAGAGAAAGAGGGAGAGAGAAAGAGAGAGGGAGAGGGACAAGGAGAGAGAGAAATAGGAAGGACAGAGAGAGAAAGTGGAGAGGAAGAGGGATAGAGAGAAATGATGAATGGGAGAGAGGGGGAGAGAGAGAGGGAGGGAGGGAGAGAGGAGGGAGACAAAGGGAGAGAGAGGGAGAGAGAGAGAGAGAGAGAGAGTAGGGGAGGGAGGGAGAGGGAGGGAGAGGGTGGGGGGGAGAGGGAGGGAGAGAGATAGAGAGAAAGATAGGAAGAAAGAGAGAGGGAGATAAAGAGATGAAGAGGGACAAAGAGAGAAAGAGGGAGAGAAAGAAATGATGAGTAGGAGTGAGGGAGAGAGAGGGAGGGATGGAGAGAGAGGGAGATAGAGAGGAAGGGAGAGAGAGGGAGAGGGAAAGAGGGAGGGAGAGAGAAGGAGAGATAGATAGAGGTAGAGAGAGAGAGAGAGAGAGAGAGAGAGAGCAAGTGGAGAAGAGAGAGTGGTTGGAAGAGAGAGACTAAGGGAGAGGGAGAGGGAGAGGGAGAGGGAGGGAGAGATAGAGAGGGAGAGATAGAGAGGGAGGGAGGGAGAGATAGAGAGGGAGAGAGGGAGAGATAGAGAGGGAGGGAGGGAGAGATAGAGAGGGAGGGAGGGAGGGAGGGAGAGAGAGGGAGAGAGAGAGAGGGAGGAAGGGAGGGAAAGGGGAGAGAGAAAGATGAAGTGGGATAAAGAGAGAGGGAGGAAGAGAGAGACTGAGAGGGAGAGAGAAAGAGAGAGGAAGAGAGAGGGAGAAAGTGAGAGGGAGAGGGAGAGAAAAAGACAGAGGGAGACATAAAGAAAGATGGAGAGGGAGAGGGAGGGAGGGAGAGGGGGTGGTGGGAGAGGGAGGGAGAGGGAGAGTGGGAGAGAGAGAGAGGGAGAAAGAGAGATAGTGGAAGATAGAAAGAGGGAGAAATAGAGAGGGTGGGATATAAAAAGATGGATAGAGAGAGGGAGGGAGGGAGAGAGAAACACAGAGAGATAGTGAGAGAGAGATAGACAATGAGAGAGAGAGAGAGAGGGAGGGAGATGGAGTGAGAGAAAAAGAAAGGGAGATGGAGTGAGAGAAAGAAAGATGGAGAGGAGAAGAGAGATGGGGTGGGGGAATAGGAGATGGGTAGATGAGAGAGGTAGGGAGAGATAGAGGGGGAGAGAGAGAAAGTGAGCGAGAGTGAGAGTGTGTGTAAGGGATAGAAAGAGTAAGAGAGAGAGAGAGAGAGAGGGGAAGAGAAGATAGAGTGGTGGGAGCATAGAGAGGGTTAAGAGAGAGAGAGAGAGATGGACATAGAGAAAGGGGGGTGAAGGTAGCCGAGAGAGAGGGGGGAGGTGTGGGGGTAGCAAGAGAGAGGGGGGAGGGGGTAGCGAGAGAGAGGGAGGCACAAAGAGACTGGTAGAGAGAGAGATAGTGAGGGGGAGAGAGATGGTGTGAGAGAGAAAGATAAAGAGGGATAGAAAGAGAGGGGTATTGAGAGAGAGAGAGAGAGTGTGTGTTTGAGTGAGGGAGAGTGAGGAAGAAAGAGGGAGTGACAGTGAGGGAGAAAGAGACAGAGGTAGGGGAGTGAGGGAGAGAAAGAGGGGTAGAGAGAGATGGAGAAAGAGATATTGTGAGAGGAGGGAGGAAGAGAGGGATAGATAGAGGGATAGAGGGGGAGAGAGGGAGATAGATAGAGAGAGGGAGAGAGAAAGATGGAGATAGACAAAGAGAGGGAGAGGGGGGGAGAGGGAAATAGAGATAGAAAAGATACATGGAGAGAGAGAGAGAGAGAGAGCGAGAAGAGACATGGAGAAAGAGAGGAGACATGGAGAGGGAGGGAGGGGGAGAGGGAGAGAGAGAGAGAGAAGATACATGGATAAAGAGAGGGGAAGATAGATTGAGAGAGAGAAATGGACATAGAGAGAGACAGAGGGAGGGAGTGAGAGAAAGAGAGATATAGAGGGAGGGAGAGAGGAAGAGGGACAGTGACGGAGTTAGCAAGGGAGAGGGAGGGAGGGAGGGAGGGAGAGGGAGAGAGAGAGAGCGAGAATTGGAGGGAAAGACATTAGAGGGATGGAGAGAGAGAAAGTGGGAGATGGAGAAGAGGGAGGGAGGGAGAAAGAGAGAGGGAGGGAGAGAGGAAGAGGGACAGTGACGGAGTTAGCAAGGGAGAGGGAGGGAGGGAGGGAGGGAGAGGGAGAGAGAGAGAGAGCGAGAATTGGAGGGAAAGACATTAGAGGGATGGAGAGAGAGAAAGTGGGAGATGGAGAAGAGGGAGGGAGGGAGAAAGAGAGAGGGAGGGAGAGAGAAATAGAGATGAATGGAGATAGAGAGAGAGAGGGAGGGAGATATATATAGAAAGAGGGGGGAGGAAGAAAAGGGGAGAGAGTGAGGGAGAAAAAGAGAGAGAGAGGGAGGGAGGGAGGGATGGAGAAATGGAGTGGGAGGGGGGGGGGAGGATGGAGAGATTGAGTGGGATGGGGGGAAGGATGGAGAGATTGAGTGGGAGGGAGGGAGAGATAAAAAAGGGTGATAGAGAGATAGTGGGAATAATAGAGAGAGAGTGAGACAAAGAGAGGGGTGAGGGAGAAAATGAGAGAGAGCGTGGAAGAAAAAGAGAGAAAGAGAAGGATAAAAAGATAGGGAGGGAGGGCATGGAAGGAAGGGAGAGAGGGAGTGGAAGGGAAGGAGAGTGGGAAAGATGGAGAGAGATGGGGAGAGAGAAAGAAATAGAGGTATAGAGATATAGAGAGAGTGAGCAAGGAAGAGAGAGAGAGGGAGAGAGAGATAGATAGATAGATAGATAGCGAGGGAGAGAGAGAGAGAAGGGAGAGAGGGAGAAAAATGGGTAGAGAGAGGGAGGGACAAATAGATAGAAAGAAAAAGAGAGAGAAAAAGGGGGGAGAGAGAAGAGGGGGCGGGAAAGAGAGAGGTAGAGAGTGGAAAGAGAGGAAGTGAGAGGAAGGGAGTGAAAGAGGGAGAGAGAGAGAGGAAGAGAGACGAAGAAAAAGAGGGGGAGAGATGGAGAGAGAGGAAGAGATAGAGGGAGAGATAAAAAATTGGAGGAAAGAAAAAGAGAGAGAGAGAGGGGGGGGGGAGGGAGGGAGGGAGGGAGGGAGAGAGAGGGGGGAATAAAGAAAGGGAGAGAGGGAGAGAGTGAGAGGGGAGAGCAACAGAGAGAGAGAGAGAGAGGGAGGGAGGGAGACAGAGAGGGAGAGAGTGAAGGAGTTAAAAGAAAAAATTGTTGTGATAATGATTTTTATATGTGCATAATATAAATACCTATAATACAATTCTAGAATATTAAATAGTTTTTTAATTATTCTTAAATTATCCATTGTTGAGTATTATTAAGGATATGCACCATAATAATACATTTAAATATAATATGTATTTGGACTGATGATAAAATATCATGTATGTGAGATATCAAGTTAACACAAGTGTTTAACTGAGAACACCATGCTTAAATGAGTTGAGATCTCCATGGTTTAAAAGATTCTCAACTTAAGACCACCATGGTTTATTACATTGCATGTTGTTTAATTAAGCATATCAAACATCATATGTAATAGGTTAAACAATAATGGTTGTGATTGAGTATATCACAAACTACGAGAAGAATATGAGTGATTAAAATAAGATTTATTTCTCATACATAATAGGAGAGATATCAAAGGCTCCTTGATAGATTGAGATTGAAGATGAATGACCATTCTTAAATGAGTTAGTATGAGACATTGAGATTGTTTTCTTTGAAAATCTAGTTAGGTATCAAGAAATTAAAGATTAGACTATAAAAGTGAGAAGTGTTTCATGACATATGTTCAATCTAGATATTGAGAACAAAAAAAATATAATATACATTGAAAGATTGTCAATTACAATGTGATATTAACCCCTTGTGATCATATAATTTGGTTGTCAGTGATATATTGCTATATCAATACTAGTAATATTAAAAAATAATATTACTATCAATGTTGTAAGAACATAAATGGTGGAAGTTAATAGTAATAGTGGAGGAGCTCAAAGAAGTTATGTTTGGTTCATATTCGGATTAGTTTCCAAACTAAAGGCAATTTTTTTGTAAAGCTATTTGCTTTTGTTCTTCATAGATTATGTCTTAGAGTTTGTTTTCTACCAATTATTTATTATTTTTCTATTATGTGTATAGTATAAATTAGTGCAAATTCAAATATAATGGACTTAGGTACCCTAAAGAAATGATGATCTTTTAGTATTAGCAAATATCCAAATTCAATCATCTATCCATTTAATAACAAAAACACTCACCATGAATCAATAAAACAAAAATGCGTCTAATACAACTTGTTGAGATTGAATGTAGTGATTCAAGAGGAATCTATTAGATTTTTAAAAAAATATTCATGCATATTACCTATAAATACATTCAATTTAAAATTTTATTTCCTAAGATTAAGATAAGAATAGAATGGTTTAGTGCATACCATAAGTATTCACGATGTTGTAGTAAGTCAGAATCATCTCTCATGTTGCCTACTCCTCCATGAGGAAAAAGATTCACAATAAATTGTGGGCTCTACATCTTTTTTTGTTGATATTTATGAAACATACTTAATAAAAAATAATAAATAAAACACACGTCACATCACTTTACAAAATTGATGTGACGTGTCCCCTTATTATTATTTATTAAAACTATATTAAAGATCTAATTAATTTATTTTATATATATATATATATGATCAGATAATGAATTTAATTTTAATTTATATCAATTAATAAAAATAATTAATATATTTTAAATTAAATTATTAATCTCGATTTTATATACATACATACTCTAAATTAATAAACTAAATATTCAATTATAACTTTTACATTTCATATGGCATAGATTAGGCTAGAGAATGGACCCTAGCATAAATAAGATATTGAGCTTCCAATGTGAATTATATGTATCATAATTCATGTTAATTATAATGTATATTGTTATAAAATATAATTGTACTCACTCACTTATTCTAAATAACTCATGCCTTTTGTCATTCAACATTTATTCAACTCGTCATATTACTATTATAGATACTCATTAATTAAATTTAATTACTAACAATTAGATTAAATCAATCTCTTATATATTACCTCAAGACATTCCACATTATTTATTTTATATGATGGATTAAAATCTACCTGTAAGGTTTGACAATATCAAAACTTATTAGCATTCTCAAGGAAGTATCATTATTCCATTTTATAGGTCATGAAATCCATCAATAATTAACATTCACCATATAATTATTAAAGTCATAAAACTCACCTAGTTTATTGATCTAATTATACATCTCATCCTCTATGAGTTAAAATAACTATTAGCAAGTGTACGTGTTTATCAATTATATCAAAATTAAGAGTAATATTATTTATAATAATGATGGTATATTTGTATTTTACATCTTAGTATAAAGTAATTACACTACTTTGATCCGTTCAATGCAAATAAGTGTGCTAGCACAAAAAGTTAGAATTTTATCATTCCCCAAGGTCAATATAAACTTACTAAAATCTTGTATTACAATCTTACCAATAGAGTGTACAACTCCATCTAGATTATAAATAATAAACTTATATTCTACAAAAATTGATGATTCAATCTTTTATATGTAAGTCAAGCTCTATGCACCAAATCATCTACTATATAGAATAAATGATGCATGTATTTTTATTTTAAACATAATCTCAACTTATTATAATTCAAAAGAAAACTAGAAAGAATCTAACAAACAATTAAAAGAAAAAACTAATAAAATTAGTTTATAGTATAAAATAGTTCTAATAATCACCCACTTAGACTTAAAGTTATGATGTCACACATCTTATTATCATTCATTCCACATTCCTTTCATAGGTTTTAGCTGATAGTATTTTGATAAATGGTGTCCACTATTTTTTGGTCACCATAACACTATTATAATAATAAAATATAAAAAGAAATTGCACAAAAAGGATGACCCATAGATCAGTCAAGAGGTTTATGTGCCATACAGCCTCCTTGGTTGCCTTCGAGGATGTCACATATCCGGCCTTCATAGTAGAATTAATAATACAAGATTACTTGATACTTTTCTAAATTATAGCTATACTTCACAAGGTAAATATATAACCCGAGGTAGACTTTCTTAAATCTTTATCTAATTGGAAATATGAGTATGTATACCTTACTAGTACAAGATTGATCATTTGGTATTCTAACATATAATCCCTAGTATTTATTACTTATATATATATATATATATATATATATATATATATATATATCCATAATCCTTTATAGGTACTTAGTTATGTGTTTTGTTACTATCTAATATTCTTATCTTGGGTTAGATTGATATTTGTTGAACGTGCCTATGACAAAGAAGATATCAGGTCTAGTGCAAAGTATTATATATATATCACGCTTCCTACTATATATGAATAAGAAACCACTTTCATTTTCTTTATCTCATTAGGTATTTTGGAACACTGATTTTTTGACAGAATAATTTCATGTTTGAAAGGAAAAAAAAACTTTCTTGGAATCATGCATATAGGGGTGTCAAGTGGGTTGGGAGGCCCAGGCATGGCATGAGAACAACCATCGGGTCAATCCAAACTCGACATAGCATGGTCCAGCACTATGCTTGGTCCTAGATCATGTTGGCTCGAGTTGTGCTGGGCTTGAGCTAGTCATGCCTCATGTAGGGCTAGGCACAACCTGCATGCCGAGCTCGGTGGCATGGTACACTAACCCTATGACCCATGAACGGGCACGGGTGAGTCTTAGTTAATGGGTCATGCCTCATCGAGTAACTACTTGATGGCAGCAAGTTTCTTTTTAAAAAACCATGCCATGTAAGTCAAGTTTCACTTATGTGAAACTTGATGGCTATTGGTGGCATGTGCCTGCCCAATGAAGCCAGTTACATTTTCACACAATGGGCACTAATAGTGACAATGACATGGCAACATGCAAATGTCGCAACCTTTAAAAAAAACAAAAAAAATATATATATATTTTAAAAACATCAATAGCCATCACATTTCATGTCAAATCTGATAGCTATCAAAGTTGTACCATAAATAAATAAAAAAATAAAAAATAAAAAATAAAAAAATAAAAAAATAAAAAAATAAAAAATAACAAAATAAAAAAA